>JAXQJV010000050.1:0-56677 GCA_037042255.1 Penicillium sp. PG106-07D | reverse complement strand
GGAGTAGCATGCTGAGAGGTGTGCAGAGCGCGACGAGTAATGTTCAATGGCGCAACTGAGGCCGTCCGCAGCGAGACTGGCGAAGGGCTAAGACGCACACGCGACCGCAGGGCCAGCTGTCGGCCGCCACGCAGGGCAAACCAAGAGGCTGCCATGCTAGAGAAGCTACCGGGGGAGTGACGGAGTGACGTCGGGAGGATTGTTGAGGGGCGGTAGCCAGGGGATAGGGCCTCAACACATGTACCCGAGAAGCAATTGGAGCGAGGGAGGGGAGAGAATGTGAGGAAGTCAAACGATCGGGATCTAGGAAATGCTATATTTATTTTCTGACTCCATGGGAAGCTCTTAATTTTTTTTTTTCGGCGCCCTCATTCCATCTTGACCGAGGGGCGGGCAACGGGCAAAGGGCAACTGCGGTCGGGAAACATCGCGGCCAGCTGATAACGCACGCTTATCGGGCGAATCAGGTGACAGTAAATGCTTATCGCAGCTGCAAACAGTCCAAACATCCCAGCGATCGGACGAGCTTCCGCTGCACGTTTTTGGTTTCCCGTCGGGAAAGTCGCCTCCTTAGCGTCTGGAGAGCGTCTTCTCCCCACCGATTTCCACCGATAAAGTCGGGTGGATCCACATCGAGGGGAAACAGGAACTCCGGCTTCGCGCATCTTCACTACCGGAACTCGCCAGCTAGTTTCCACGGTGAGGCTCCGATCGCTCGGACTCAATTGAGATCTCATCGAGACATGCTCCTAGGCTTCCGAGGACTACTAGCACAGCACCTTGAAGGACGATTGAATAACTGCCCGCAGCATACATTGGCGACACTCATACTAACTACAGTGCTAAGTGACATGTGATCCACCCACCGAACAAAGCCCCGGTTTCCTTCTCCCCGCGGATCTCGCCAACTTGCTCGATTAAATGGTGTACCGGAAGGTGGCCTCCCCCTCGATGACCCGTTTGCCCTGGTTGGCCTGTCGATTGCAGTACCGGAACCAAATACTCAGAGTGCACACAATCAGAATGATCAAAACATTGCATCTGCAGCAGACCAGTCAGCCAAAATATTCAAGCCTAGCAGCTCAAGCCACACCGCCAGGTATGAACCGATAAGCGATCCCGTGGAGTGAAACTTACGCGAGCGCCGCGTACATTCCCGGCCGATACTCCGGCGCGTCCTGCGTACGGAACACCAAACTACTGGCGATACCGCCCAACCCACCAAAGCCCACGAGGGTCGCACTGGAGAACGCTCGCGTCCACTGTCCGCGGATGTTGTTCGCCTGGTAGGCCATGCACGAGGGGATGTTCGCATTCGCGCCGGCGACCGTGAAGAACACGCCTGCGTACCGGGTGGCGTCGCCCTTGGCGAAGCCCATCATGGGCAGGCCGATGATGCAGAGCAGGGCATTAAAGATGAGGACGGGTGCGCGGACACGGTACTTGTCGCCAAACCAGGCGGTGCTGTACATCACGATGCCGGCAAAGACATAGGGAGGGGCTACCAGGCATTGGGCTGCTCCGACGCCGAAGCCCATACCTTCCATGAGGATGATCGGTAGGAAGTAGGCGATTGCGTAGGTGACGGTGGTCAGGCAGCTTTAGTCTTGTTAGAATCGGTCTGCATGGCATCGTAGATGCTGGAACGGCAGCTTCTGGGTAATACTAACAAGAAAATCATGGCGAATCCCCAGATCTTGAGATCAGCCGCGGGACGCAGGAACTTCATCAACGAGAAAGCTTCCAAGTTTCCATCCTTGCGATCATTGTTGATGCGTCGCACGATAAAATCGCACTCTTTCTGGTTAAGGAACTTCCACGACTTGGCCGCCCGGTCGGGGAAGTCGACCAGGAAGACATAGCAGAGCATTCCAATGACTCCGGTGATCTAGAAGGCAAATTAAAAGAGTTAGTCCGGTTAATGTCAACCCTAAATCTCTTCGTCATGTTATCCACGTACCACACCCTCGAGAATAAAAATCCATCGCCAACCGGTCAGTCCCTCTTTGCCATTGAGTTGCATCAGGCCAAAGGCGAGGATACCAGACGCTGCCGAGGCCACACATCCAATCAGGTAGAAAATAGAGAATCGCTTTTGAACGTCATCTTGAGCCAGAATTAGTCACCCAAATTGGAGGCCATCACCTTCAAAAGCTTCCCAGAACTTACATCGCGTGTACCAGCAAGACAGCAGATAAACACATCCCGGGAAATATCCAGCTTCGAGGACACCAAGCAGGACGCGCAAGACAACCAATTGACCCCAATTCTTGACGAATCCCGTTCCCTAGGATAGAAGTTAGCTAACAATGCAAGCTCTCAGAATCGCCATGATGGTCGTCGGCATACAATCATAATCACCGCCCAGGTCATGATAATCGTACCGAGGAAGGTAGTCGGCCCAATCTTGCGAATGAGGACTGTCATGGGCGGCTGGAAGAGGACGTAGGGGACGAAGAACATCAAGACGACGATAGACTAGATTAAGGGATTTGAATTAGCCAATGTAAACCCTCATCGAAGAAGGATACCAAGTAGCAGGATGGAAAGATACGAACATAGCGGTTTCCAACGCTCAATTGCAACTCTTTCTTCAAGCTGGTCCAGTCATTATTTGTTAGTATCCACATCTTCTACCTCAAGCACTCAGTGCACATACCCAGCGATAGCAGCCGCACTCAAATTGGTCCGATCCATCAGCGAAATACAATACGCCAGACCAGTCATCGTGACAAGACGCAGATCAATCCGCCGAATGATCTTCTTCTGCTCCTCCGGCGTGAATTCCTCATCATAATCATCGGAAGGGGTGGTTTCATGGCCCAACTCCTTCTGCGCGATATCCTCGACGCGATCCACGCTGCCAGCTTTTGAGTCGACGGCGGACATGATGCGCGATTCGTCGGTCGTGAAGGACGAAAAGAAAATAGAATATATTATGTATCGTTCGTCGTAAAGAGTAAGGTAGGGAGATCAGAATGAACCCTCACGATCCTAAAAAATTTCTGGAGGGGCAGAGACTGCCTTTATCTCTCGTGGGAACTATATCTGGGCACCGGGGATGGCAGGGTACAGACACATCAGAGCAGCAACCCACACTCAGGAAAAAAAAAAACCCCTCTTTCCAAGTCTAACTGACCAGCGGCAAGCACATCGTATACTGGTCCAACCTGTCGCAGACTAGTTCCGTCTTCTCGCCCAGCCAGTCTAGCCCCCACGCCACATCGCATCGTCAAAACAATAGCCGACAAGAATCAGGAAACTACCTCGGTGCAAGGGACACAATGTATGGCGTCGAAAGCGCCGCGTGAGACAAACCGCCCTCGAGTGCGCGACAAGACGCAAAGGAGGGGGTGTTGTCTCCACTGCGCAGGCTGGGCAGAAAAGAGGACAGGTCAGAATTGGCGATGGTTTTGGGCGGGCGGGATGGGATCATGGGCGAGGTGGACGATCTGGGGTTGTTGGCCGGGGGGGAATGCGGGGGAAGGCACCGCTGGGTATGCTTGGCAGCTTGGCGTGAGTCAACGCGCGATAGGTTGGACGAGGGATCGTGTCGTCAGCTGGTGCTGGTTAAAGATGTGGGTCGAGTGTGGCCTGTGTATCTAAGGTTTTTGGGCGTGAGAGTCAGTTGAGGGATCTTTTACCCCGGAATCGATATTTGGAGGGTCTGGGGAGGGAGTGAGCATGGGTCTGAGACTGGCAAGGGACTGAAACCCAGCCCGGGGGAGTTCACGATTGGTTGGCCTTCTCTCTGCTAGGGTTCTAACTTCCTAGCGGCTGAGCTACCCCAACGCCACTATATTCCCCCACGATCAGGTCCGCTATGTTGTGAAGTTACCTACGGGTTAAGGTTTGGGGACGGGTTAAATAAACTGCTGCCTCGAGAGCTGTTGATTCGCGCTAACGGGAGGTATACGAGCATGACACCTCTATTTTACCTTTTCTTCTTAATAAAACTAACAGGTCTGTGAGAAAGGGTGGACAAGGTTAACAAAATCCAAGAGCTTGGAAGAAAAGTACCACGGCATATTGCGGATCCGTACGATATGTTGGCACTAACCACAACGCGTGATGGTTGCATGATACAAATCCCCCCGCCATCTTGGCTGAACAGAGTCTGATGGTGAACCTTGTCGTATGATCTCACCACTTGGAAATAGCGTATATCATATAGCCGATTTGAACCTTGAGCTGCAAATCAGCTTGCGTCGATCGGGGAGTAAACGCAGGGATGTTGGTGGACATGAGAGAGCAGCTGCATTGACCCCACGTGGAGATATTACCCCAGCTTTACATCAATGCGTCTAATCGATGGGGTTGATCAGTTTAATTCACCATAGGGGATCGGACTAGAAGAGTCGACATTACGGCCGTCCATACATAATCTACGGATTTTTTTGCTGGGCGCTAGCACTTGTCAAAAATCCACGTCAAAGTCTAGCAGGATTTGGCAGTCTGAGGCGTCTTCTCATTCCTGTTGTGGTCTTGGAACTCTGGTGCACATAGAACCTCTCAATTCACCTCGGCTCATAGACGGCAACCCCTTATCCTCTCCATTTTCTGGACCGCTCGACAACTAGGGTCGTTGACTTTCCGACTTGATCCGACAGCAAACATCCTCGTGCCACACTCAGAGAGTAACCAAAGCAGCCTGGTTTATCTCAGCCTGATATTTACCATGACAGCATTGGTGGGAGCTGGATTTACCGTGAACGAAATTCGATTCACTGCGTGTACTCGGGGGAAGAATGGAAGGCTTCCAGTCTTGGAAACTGAGTTGTTTCTCCTATTAGCACCCTACGCCACAGGCTGTAGGCATCTTACTGAGGCCTGCAATAAACGGGAAAAAGAATTTGGTGTTTTACGTATGACGAGGCGCGTACCACAGGGATCGGAGCAGAACGAACAAGAGAATTGTCATAAGCCCCCAGCAAGTAGTGGCGAGATACTACTTACTACATGCTGATGGAGATAAACTCATTGAATGGGTAGATAGGGCGAGTATGGGTGTGTACTGGATCTCAGAGGTACCGCCATACAAGAGGCTAATGTTGAAACACGGTAGCTTAGTTGCCCAACCTCCAGCATGTGCCCCTACCTACTGCACTGGAAGATGGTGGTGATGGAAGGAGGTCATGTCTACGTATGGATTTTTGGCAACGTAGATTATGGGTCTCATTAGACCCACGGGCCCCTGCCTAGCGTGGCCACCTGAGTTGCTGGCGAAACTACAAGGAAACCATACAGACGGGAGCAATGGGTGTCAGCTTGGCCCCCTATGGACCTTTTTGCTTTGAATGGGCTCCCGGTAGGTATATTCTGCGATATTGATGTAAGGTCGAGAGAACTTGTAGTATGAATACCTACGCGGAAATCTCCAAGGCTAGGATATTTTGTCTTCCTGGAACTATGTGCGTCCGATACGTCCGCATCTTCGGAACCGCAAAACGGTTGTATATTGCAGCCCTGGTAGATGAGCCCAGGCTGCTCTTGCTTAGGTCCTAGCGTAAACTCCTTGTCGATGGAAAGCACTGGGCGGGTTCCAACCTCCAGCCTGGAGGGCTTCATTAGATAAGCTTTTTTTTTTTTTTTTCAAATTCAAAGTCGCATTGCCGATCGATTCCAGACCTACTTCGGGCGTAGGTGCATCAATGCCCGCGGTGATCTACCTTTAAGCCTTAGACACAGAGAAGGCCCCATGATATGTGGTAGGGGGTACATCAACAGTATCCATTTCGGGTGGAGGCGGGACGTACCTAGCAGCGTGCTTTGAAGCGCTGACTATATATATCTGGGACGTACTGGCCGTGGACCCCCTTCTGGTGGCCTGAAAGAGGTATAATCATGAAGGGCGCCCGGCAGCCTTAGTTGTGTGCTATGGAGGTTGAAGCAAACCTGTGGAGTTTCGACATATCACTTCATGGACATATATATCAGGAGCTTTCGATCCAAACCACAAGGTAGGGAGAGGTATTCATCTAGGGGTGAATTTGAGCCTCCAGCTACTAGGACAGGGAGCGTAATTGTGTGCATGTGGCGTGACAACTCTTTAAAGCTCGGGAAGAAGCCCATTTAAAGGAGCTGAATGAGTCTGGCAGCTTAATTCATGGAATTTCTATACTTACGTAGGCCTTCGCGAGCTGACCTTGAAGTAATCTCAATGATACAGGCACTGCATGGTGCATACATAGGTGGTAGAGATGGAGCCTGGATTGGAAAAAGCTCTTGAGTATCAAAGCAGATGAAAAAAATTCACTTGTACAGTCGTATTATAGCTGATGATATTGCCTGAATTTGGTGATTGAGCTCGAATCATCGATACTGGCCAGGATAGACATTTTACGAACACCTAAGTATCAGAGTCAATTACCTAGGCCTTGATCTATGGTGATAAGTGGAGCTTAAGGTCTTTGGAAGTTCATCAGCGTTACACGGATTAGGTATAACATGAAACAAAACAGCGGTTTTGCTACTGCTTCTACCGTTTTGAGTGCGTTTGTTTACCCCGGCCGGTTTGACTGCGCCTAACAAAGCGGGGGCGGGTCTTTCACTTTGCCATCTCTTCAAAAAACCCCACTTCTTCACCTACCAATCCAACCTTCAGAAAAGCATCAACAAAGCAAAGTCGTCTGACACTTTGAAGACTACAGTTGCTTGAAAGCTGTCGAGGAAAATGACCCCTCGTATTTATCCAGCCAGCTACGAACCCTATTTGGCTAGTCTCTCGCTTCACGCACGCATATATATGCGATTTCTCCTATGTACTCAAAATACACACATTCTCATCATCATGATCTAAGGGAGGGTCTTTCGTACGAGCCGATACCACTGATCGCCAAAAGCTAATGGCGACCTTTGATAGGTTGATCTCGTCTCGGAGAAAAAGTGTGGGGCAGCCCTGGATAGTACCCAGTGCGATCGGCCGCGCCTGTGGCCAAGAAGAGCTTCACGATGGGCGTTCTGGCGGACAACCAATTCCCACGGACACAATATGCCAAAAACACGTGTTTCCAATTTAGTTCCTGTACCATTGGACTCAGTTGTCTGTGTGGCCAATAATAAATTGAACCTAGCCAGTGCCAGGGAACTGCCGCTGCAAATGACGTCGGTCCTTGAGCGTGACAGCGCCGATGACGTAGCGCCCGTTAGCTGTCAAACAGCGATCGTATCACCACCAACCTCCCTCTTGCCTTTATGATTTCATCGCTGGATCATCAGAAAAGCAACTTGAATTCCGATTGAAGATTATCGCAAAATCTTCATATCAACCAACTGTCGACTCGAACTGAGAGCCCGCTTGGCGAGGAGAGCGACGATAGCGGTAAACAAACATTGGACCTGCTGCAAATCGCCCTCGGAGGGAATAAGCATCAACACCGCATGGCGACTGTTTCGATCAACGCCCCCGGCTTGAGCGGGGGGCTCCTTTACAATAATGGCTCGAACAATGCGAGAGTGTGCATTACGTCGGAGACTGGCGAGTTCGATATGCAGACGATTAAGAATTGGCAGGATGAAGGATTTGACGTCGTGTACCTGCCGTTAGATGGAGGAGGGAAGGATTATGAAGGTCGGTTGAAAGGTGTCAAGGAAGGGCTGGGGGTTGGCGAGAACTACGCAGTAATTGGTAAAGTATTTGAAGCCAAGAACGCTGAAAGGACCGTCCCTGACTAAATTTGACCAGCTTTTGGCGACGCGGCGAACTATTGCTTGGATTATTATCTCAAATCGCAAAATGCAAGTCGCCTATGCGCACTTGTCGCATACTACCCCAGCGTGATCCCCGACACGCGATCTCGCTTTCCACTTGGCCTTCAAGTGCTGGTTCACCTCGCAGGTGAAAGTGTGGATGTCACTACCATCCCCGTCGCACTAGGCCTGCAGGGCAAGAAAAAACGCAAAACACGTCGTCTCACTCCAGGGATTGGCACTGGTGAGCGGCTTGAGCTGGCATATCCAGCTTATACCTATGACCAGGCCCAGCCAGGATTCGCTGAACATGATATGGAGGAGTACGATCACCTCGCCGCAGACCTGGCATGGACACGAACACTCAAGGCCCTTCGCAAGGGTTTCTCGAGAGACGCGGATCTAGAGGCGAGATTGGAGGAGCACCAAGAAGGTAGGATAGCCCTCGATAACTAGTCATAACCGCTGCTAACGAAGCACCAGGCAAATTCTTCAAGTCAGACATTACCAAGACCATGGATGCATACGTTCAGCATAAGAAGCCCGCAGTCACCTATGTCCCAACCATGAGCGGAGGAATCGGCACCCAAGCTCTACGCCGTTTCTACGAGCACCATTTCATCGGCCAGCTGCCTCCTTCCATGCACATTCGTCTCCTCTCTCGAACAACGGGAGCCGACCGCGTGGTCGATGAGCTTTACGTGTCATTTGAGCATTCCCAAGAGATCCCCTGGATGCTTCCAGGAGTCCCTCCCACCAACAAGCGCATCGAAATTATTCTTGTGAGTATCGTCAGCTTGCGAGGGGGTCGCTTGTACTCGGAGCACACCTACTGGGACCAGGCCAGCGTATTGGTCCAAGTTGGGCTTTTGGATCCGAAGCTGGTCCCTCAATCCGCTCAAGGCGTCGACCGTCTTCCTGTCGTTGGCCGCGAGGCTGCCCGTCGTATTATTCACGAAAATCCAGAAGAGGAGCAGGTGGACTACCACAATCGCATGATTCGGCGTGCCCGTGCGCGGAGAAATCGGGGTTCCCGCGCCTCGCAGGCTGGTGATGAGTCTGCTGCCGAGCTCAAGAGCGAGGCGGAGGCTCCCATGCCCATTCGCGAGCGAAAGAAGGGTAAATCTGTGGACGACAATGGTGCACCCGAATCGGAAAATGGGAAACCCAGCAATGGTTTAGGCGCCGAGACAAATGGCCACGAGAATGAGGACGACGGGGCAGCCACCGAGACTGAGTCAACCGCTAAGGCGACGACGGCCAACCATAAGGCTACCGTTGAGGAGGGTAGTGATGAGAATGAGAATGGCCAATCGTGACTGAGAGTCTTTATCAGGCTACCGAGGTTCGCTCGATGGTGGTGAGAAGTTGAAATTGGTCACCTTATGAAATGAGTATGTTGGAGAGACAGAAGTTCATTAGCATTCCTTTCGTTAGCGATGAGTCAGAGTTACCATATTCTATTGTTCATTCGATGTGGATTTTGCAAAATGACGTGTCTCAAATATCGGGCTTGAAAATATGCTAATTACGTGGCAAATGACATACTGCTTTTCATCACTTAATCTAGAGATCGGGCTACTGATCCAGAAAAGCAACAGAATGGTCTACTCAGCATGCAAAAAAGGATCATCTCTGATAAATGTTAGGTAACCATTCACAAGATTTTCAAGCTATACTAAAGATACCAACTTAAACTCAAGTCTCCAACCCGGCCCGAAAGTCCTAAAGTGTGAAGGCCAAAACTCTCCTCCAAGCGTGGTCGTGAGATACATGCATCTCTCTGTCTTGCCCTCAGAAATTGTAGTGACGCCTGTCAAGGGCAAGAAAAAAAACGCAAACCACGTCCTCTCACTCCAGGGATCGGATAATATAGACAATATTGCTTTAAATACAGATTGTAAAACGTTTTAGGTTGTTGACATCGAAAAATCGTGCTTGCAACAATCGAATATCGCGATAGCTATGGGAGTCAAGTACAGTAGGTCGGTCAAATGTTCAGTCATTTCGGTGCTCTATATTAGCATCTAGAAAAAGACTCAGATCGGCACCATCTACAGGATGCACGGTTCACTTTGGAACTCTGAATCGCGTAGCAAAGGAAGGTATCTTTGAATCGACAGGTCAGGTTGGAATTGTGGCGGGCATGTGAGGATCGACCATGTCGATGATGCCTTAGAGAAGTTCAAATAACCAATCTAACCCAGGGCCGTCATGGCCTTCATGAAGGTGAACCAACTATCCTTCCAAGTGACTGGAAGTATGTTGTTCTCGCGCCCTTGTGTCAAGGCGAAGTTATAGCAGATTGTTTCGTCTCAAATCTAGGTATTACAGTAAAGCCCTAGTACAAGCTTGCAAGTCGCATAGTAAATCAATTCCTTTTGCGCATGAGTTACATTCATCGATCACCCAGTGAGCCCTTTACCTCAATTCACTTTAATCATCATGAGCTTGCTTAAGGACTTCATGGTAGACTCCGTTTTGAACGGATACCCTGATAAACGTTAGCACTAGGTATGACAGCCCGGTGGTAATACAAGCTGGCATCATAGCCAGGACCACCCAAAGAGATAAGGGGAGTAAGTCATCAGACCCACCTCCTAATATTACCAGCACCACCAATGCCAAAGCTCACATATCGGACTGATGGCTGTGCAGTGTTAGATGAACTTATCTCCGGTACGATGAAGCGAGAAGATCGAGGTGGGATCCCCTGCTCAGTTTCGTATTTGCGGAGCAGGGGTTCCCGTTCTTCCTCATTCCTGTGCCATTCGGAAACCACAAACAGAAATCTGGAAAAAGAGCAGCCCCTCAGAGTCCCGGCCATCTTTTGGCTTTCTCCGTTCGGGCGTAGTGATGAGATATATTCCTTTCTTAGATGCTAATATTCTCAGCTTGGACGGTGAATTTCTTCATTGCCAACCATGTATCAGGTTCTACTCACTGTTCCTGGACCTTGGCTCTTTCACATGGAGTGGAACCAAGAGGATGCGATCGGAATAATGCAAGCAAATACGCAGATGAGTCCCATATGAGCCAAGACTTTACATTTTATCTAAATCCTTGACTTAACGCATGGCAAGGCTTCTTTTGCCTTACTAGGTTTTGCTGGTCTCTGTACTATGAGACATTTTTGACGAATCGATAGATGAACACTCCTAGGCTCGGATCTCAGAATCGTAACCGAATTAACAGGCGCAGCTTTCCCCAGGTCAAGTTACATAGAAGGGATCATGTGCGGGGAAGAAAACATCAGATCAGAACACTCTTAAGATAAGCTGAAACGATCTGATTGCTCAGTAGCGGAACGGGCTTGAGAGGTATAGAGGTAGCGAATAGGGCCCATGCGATTACGGGTCTCTACTAAAAATGGCCAACGTCACACCTCGGTCGCTGCCGAACTAGCTAGCGACGAAGACCCAATTATTAGCCCTATTTGTGGGCTTATCTCCACAATTTGATGCTTAAGCTTTTAGACAAGCTTCTCTGAGCGGGGAGTTCAGAATAGATAGTGGGGCGGTTGAAAGGACATTCTCACGAACACATTTTTAGCAGATAGAAGCCTAGCAGTTTTTATGCTCTTATCACTATTTTTATGTGTCATGAAATTTCACGATAACTCTTAGCTCTATAGTAATAGTGAACAGAAGATTTTCTATTGGTCCTGGATTGACCTTCGCCTTATCTTTCGACGTTATCATCTCATGGAGGTCTTTATCTGGAGCTGAGTTAAGATTTGGTCAAAGGGTTGCTCAGTTGGAACCGATGGGGATACTAAATAAATGAGCAAATGGCAGCAAAAGGCGGGATTGCGAATAAATAGTATTCCTGTGAAAAGTTGACGAGCTGGGCCCAGGTCATTGTTCGATTCTTCAGTAAGCGAGCAGTCCGACTGCCTATATTTCCAACACTCCCACCGTAGCCCTCTCGGTTATGCCAGTGAATTCCGGATTTCTATTTCAGTACACCATCATCGACTTAGGTTCCTCTGAGCATCGACAAATATGTCGAATGTGACAGCTCTGACCAACCCAGCTCCAGAGCAAGTCAGCCCGAAGCAGTTTCACCATTATGAACTTGAGGTATTTCTAACAGCCAATTAAATAGGTGGCTCAATAAGGGTGATCAAGCCTGGCAATTGACTGCAGGTACCCTAGTAGCACTGCAATCTGTTCCAGGCCTTGCGATTCTCTATGCAGGCTTTGTGAAGAAGTATGTCCAAGCATGACCTGACATTCTAAGTTCTTCCGCATCACAGCTAACAGTACACAGAAAATGGGCCATCAATTCTGCATTTATGGTATCGCTAAAGAGAGGTTGTCTCTTGAAACCTTTTCCGGTCCCACTAACCGTACGATAGGTATTCTATGCCTTCTCAGCCACGCTTGTATGTTGGGTCATATGGGCGTACAAAATGGCATTTGGTGAGCAATGGGGGAAATTGCCTCTAGTCGGAACTCCCGGGCCTGTCTTGACTATGCAACAAAATCTCGCCCAAGCAACTTTACCAACCGCCAATATCAGCACCAACTTCAATCTATCGACGATGATTTACTTCCAATTCGTTTTCGCCGCTATTACGGTTATTATCTTAGGCGGATCCTTACTTGGTCGAATCAATCTTCTCGCTTGGATGGTATTCGTGCCGCTGTGGATCACGCTGAGTTATACTGTCGGCGCTTTCAGGTTTGCTTTGTGTTTCCAAATATTTTGCGATGTAAAATGCTAAAGGTTACTGCAGTCTCTGGGGAGGAGGTTTCCTATCTCAAATGGGGGTCCTCGATTATTCTGGTGGATATGTGATCCATCTAAGCTCGGGTACTGCTGGTAAGGGAAGGATACCTACTTACAGGTACGACTCATGCTAATTTACTCGTTTCGCGTACGCAACAGGCTTCACAGCTGCGTATTGGCTAGGTCCTCGCCTAAAACGTGACAGAGATTCCTTCTTTCCGAACAACATCCTCCTCATGCTGGTTGGTGCGGGGATACTTTGGGTTTGCTGGAACGGGTTCAACGGAGGTGACCCATATGCTGCAAGCCCCGATGCAGGTGTTGCCGTTCTGAACACGAATATCTGCACTGCCATGAGTCTTCTTGTGTGGACTACACTCGATTTTGTGTTTTTCAAGAAGCCTTCCGTGATCGGTGCTGTCCAAGGTGAGATCACGGGCCTAGTTGCAATCACCCCGGCTGCTGGGTTTGTGACTGGTTGGGGTGCTATCATCATTGGAGCTTGCTCAGGTTCAATTCCGTGGATATCTATGAATGTTTTCGGAAGAATGAAATGGATGAAGAAAGTTGACGACGTCAGTAAGTATCATGTCGCCTCTCAGTTGTGGATTCTGGATGATCCTAAGACCTTTTTCTCAGTGGGCGTGGTACATACTCATATGGTTGCTGGATTTCTCGGGGGTTTCCTCACCGGAATATTTGCCACAGGCGATGGGTGCGCAGCGTTCGGCCTTACGAATCCCGGCGGTGCGATTGAAGGTAACGGCAGACAAGTCTGGTTGCAGATTGTGGGCGCATTGTTCATTATCGGCCTCAACTTGTTCATGACCACAATTATTTGCGTGTTTATCAAGTTCGTCTTGCGTATACCATTACGCTTAAACGAACAGCAGCTTCTTGTCGGGGATGATGCAGTTCACGGTGAAGAGGCATACGCCTTGTTCTTCGAGGGAGAACGAAGCCACATTAGTCTCCACCCGACAGGATTTGAGAGTGGTCATATCATTGACACTAACTCTGGAAGCAAAGAGGGAAGTAGTCTGGAAAGCCCTGGAAAGGCTAGTGGTTCGAAGAGGACGACCGACGTCTAAGTCCATTCTTTTTAGTGCCTGACTTCTGGAATAGTTTGAAAATTAAGTTGTATATCGTTGAAAAATGGGATGAAGTAAATTTGTAGGAAAGACGGAACGAACGGGATCGAAGATTGTAGCCATTCACTTTAGTGTTTCCCTCCACATGTTGACGTTGGAACCTCTATACCGAAGAAATTTCCGAGTGGATTGGTGGCCATCCATCTACCAGGCTCCAGTGCTGTTCCGACCACCCGCACCCTGGATTCGATAGCAGCACCGGAGTGGAGAAGCAGTCTATCAATTCGTTACGCTTTGCCAGCTCCGAAACAAGCCCCGAGCAGGCAAAAAACAGTGGTGACTGATCCCGTTCATTCACGTTGGCCTCAATATCGGCGTGGCAATATCGGCGTGGCAATGTACCAAAAGTTTGGGAATGCATCCTTTGGCTGAATGGACAGGGAGCCTGATGGCGTAGGCCACCAACTAAATTTTAACTTCATGCGATCCATTCAAACTAACTGACTAATTTCCAATACCTTACAGGCTGGCCGACAAGTCTGACTGGTGGGGTACTGTGCATAAGCCTGTGGTGATACAGCTTGACTTCGTACGTACTCAATGAGCCCGAGCCAGGCTATTGCCCTGATTAAAGCTACGACAGCCCAGACAGAAAAGCCTCACCCGGCGGACAAATTCTTCTGTGTAACTTTCATATGGTATGACTATAGGTGAGGTACATATAGTCATACTCCTGTCGAGGAGGACCTAATTGGGAAGTCTTCTCATAGCCTTCAGCTGGGCCATTCCCACGCCACCATACTTTTCCAAGTCGAACAGAATGGGCTCGACATCCTGGAATCCATATTTTACATACAAAGCATATCCATCGTTTGATGCCTCGAGCCAGAAGTCGTTCAGGCCAGTATTCATGCCTTCATCAAGACCGAGCTTGATCAGAGCAGAACCAACTCCTTGTCCACGATACTCGGGAAGAGTGGCCAGAACTTGCAAATCTATCTCACGAGTTAGAATAGAACTGGTCAACCAGAATTGCGATTCACCAGTCACATACGACCAAACTTCTTTTCCGACATATGCTTCCGTCGCACTGCAACTGCAGCACGAATAAAGCCATTGCACCCTTCCGAGTCCCTTTCAGGCGGCCACTCAATATCCTCCCACTCTTTAATCTCCTTGGGCTCATGGTGGTAATACCAGATCACAGCGGCGATTATCTTCTCCTGGCCTTCTGCATCGCTGATGACGGCCTTCCACATCCGCATGGTCTTGTCATTTTGCAGCTTGTCGGCTAGGTCCTTGGCTCGAAATGACTCATCACCAGGAGCGCCGAACAGGACTCGCGAAATGTTGCTTTCTGGTTTGGTTTTTTCGGAGTTCCAGTTGGAGATTGCCTCGATTGTTGCGATGGCGGGGCAATCTGCCTCTGTTGCGGGGAGGATTTTGAAATCAAGTGAGGTAGGCCTGGATGCAGCCATGGTAAGGAAAGTTAGAGACGAGGGGAAAGAACACCTAAGTTGATCGGAGACAAGCTTTATTAAGTCAAGGGATATCTTAGGGGGGTGTGGTTAATCGAGTCATAACCAACCTTGTCGCTTGTGTGAATCATAATGCTTCATTTGGCCCTAGGCCGAAGCTAGTGCCCGACTAGCGATGTCGTATCAGACACGCCTGTTTACCCTTTCAGGTCGTGAAGTCAGGAGCAAAAGCTGTAGAGTCCCACCAATACTACGCTGGCTCGTATTGCTTTACGGGAAGGCCGACTGGAAGACATTCGACTTTCGGGAGTTTATATACCTTCTAACAGCGCGCTGCGACGCTAATGCGAATGGCTGCCTGGAATCCGACACGAGGCCCCAGTTGTGCCGACCGTCGTCTTACCATCCATTTGTGACCACACGAGTACCTGTGAAAAGTCCACGTGAAGAGAATATGTGACAATGGATGTAACAAAGTCTAATTGTGACTCCTTGATGCATCCATCAAAGCCTCACAAGTCGTGACAAATCCATAAGAATTCATGACATTGTATTCCCATACCTTCCCCGCATCAAAGGGTGTGCCCGTTCCCACCCCATCCCGCAACAAAATACAATCATAGCCTTTGCTGAAGGCATCCGTCAATGTGCCACCGACACACTGATCGGTATTCACTCCGCCAAAAAGGAGTGTGGTGATGCCCTCTTTCTGCAGGAAGCTATCGAGTTCTGAACCCGATCCCCATAACCCAGACATCCGGTTCTTATGAAATAGCACATCCGGCTTCGATCGCGTGCTCTCTCCCTCTCCACCGGCGCTAGCCTTGTATTCCTGGTCGAAAGGATCGTAAAGCGCGGCATTCCAGGAACCACGCATGAGCACTCGCCCACCAGCGACCGTCTTGTTATCGCTTAGCGCCACACTACCGAGGTCTGTGCCGAGACCCCTGTATAGTGCGGGGTCTTTGGTTCGAATCATATTTGGCGCTGACGGGAGGGGTCTTTTCTTGTCGTCTGGATTTCTGGCAGCCAGACCAGTCTGGCTGCAGCCGAATGTGCGCACTATTGCTGGCGGCATACTGCTCAAATCATCCTCCGTCAGACCCCAGCAGAGCCAAATGACTCGTATGCCATGATGCCGAGCAGCTGGGATTCCAGCGCTGAGGAGCGCCTTCGTGGCTGCTTCTGCAGGCGTGGGCTTGTCGCCGCCTTGTGGTCGTACGGCGGGATGGAGAAAGAAGTTTTGCAGGTCAATCAGCAGCAGCGCGCTCTTGTTTGGATCTAGGCGAGTCGTGTAGGTTGTTGTTTCGAGGTTGATGAGATGCTTGGAGTTTGATTCGCGAGAGAGATCGAGGGTGTTGCTATCGGGCTCATGAGCCCAGAAATTCCTCGCATCTTTGCCAATTCTTTGTGCAGAAGACATGGTAGGTGTGGTTGAGAAAGCGTTTCTTCGCGGGTCTGAATCGACCGGGATCCCTCGGGCGGCTGTTGCAGGTGGGAGTTTGTTAATTTCACAATGCCTTCCTTGCTTGGGGGTGTTAATCTCCGTTCCCCGCACGTGAGGGGATCTAGTTCACTGCCTGTCGGCAAGAATGCCGAATCCCTGTAATTACCACCATAATTGCTTATCATCCAGATCTAGTTTCTGATCTTAGACTTGTAGGGTATTTTCTGCATTGGTATAATTCAGCAGAATGCCTCCTCGATCGTGGGTTCGAGATAAAGCAGACGTCATCTGGCAGTACCAGACAAAGCATTCCAGCTACCTAAACACACGGCTTTCATAGCTACTCATAGCTTTGATATGTGCAGAAGTCGATATGTTCGGCCCTCTTTCATGGCTTCTTGGTAATCTCACCGACGATAGGTTGGAAGACTATGCCTTTCTCAAGTGGAGCTCTAGCTGAGTTGAAATGATGTCCTCTAAGATGATATCAAGAAAGCAGTCTTGAAAGAAACACTGATGTCTTCTTTGTGGTCACTTAGACAGTAAAGAGCCTCGTGTGTACACAACACACAAATCACACCTCTGATGGCTCGCTTAAGAGTCAAACTGATGTTCAAGTTCGAGATAGTCTGCGCGATCGTGGCTGGATCTGTATCATAATAGCTACCAACCTCGCCAGCTCGAGTCTTGAGACGAAACATAGATCATGTGGAAGCAAACAAGAGAAAGCTCCCAGATGGAATGGCTGGACTGGGTAAGGAAGAATACAATCAACTTTTTCCGCATGGGACGGTTGTCTTTCATATTAGTAATGACGAGAACAGAAGGTTCTACCCTGAGGTGGTGAATACTATTACTGGGTGTAAGTGTAGGTCTTCCCCACACTTGCGTCAACCTCAACCCACTCGTCCGAGACCCCACTAGCTGTTGGTCTAGCCTTTTCTTAGATTGCTCTGTTCCTGCCCTGGTTGTTAAAAATACTAGGCAAAATCTTTCAAAAGCAGGTGGCGCTGCTTTAGACAACCAGGCATGGCGGGTTTCTCGGCCTACTTGCCTGACAGGGTGCATGCTGCCTCCCTTCCGTGACAATCCGGAATCTCCCTACTTGTCGTTAGTCAACTGCCAAATACACAATAGGGGCAGGTATGAGAGCAGCCCCGCTTCTATGATAGCCATACTGGAAATTTCCACCTGGGTTTATCGCCTGCAGGATTTATGCGTTACTGTGCCCTTGACTACATTTTAGCCTAGGCTCCGGAATTCGTTTGAATGCTTGAGCTTGAGAACTCTGACCAGGGATTTGCTCATATTCCTCTAAGGATCGCAAGAGACTGGATATTCTCGGAGTATCGTTACCAAGCCGGTGTTGTTAGATTCTCCTATGTTCAAACGGCCAGATTGCTGATTTCTCTCATCGCACACGTGAATTACCAAACAATGCTCATTGATATTTGGATATTCTGATTACCAACTAATGTTCCGAGGAGAATTAAGTCTGGTTCTGTGCCTGCAGGGTTTGCAGGAACACAAAGTTTGGAGTCCATTATCGAGACTTAGGCAAATCAGACGAGCGAGCCATGCGGCTAAAAAAGGACCAACGCCACTGATGCCATACTACCCCAATTTTATCTTCTGGTACCAGGGGGTAGAACGAAACACATCCTGCCACTCACTGAGTGCTTGAATGGTTCAAGACTCGGAACCACTGGAGATGTCGGTGGGTTACCATTTCCGGCGATGGCAACAACGTTCGAGACCATGGATAAAATGACTATGATCCACAGCCTGATAGCTATTGGCAAACTCCATGAAAATTCAACTCTATCAGATTGACTGGATATTGGCAGTGTCTTAGTTTTCCACGACCCACCGAAGATGATATATAGCCCAGATGATCTGCGAAATAATATTTTCTTGTCTCGTAACCACTACAATCCTTTCGACCATTCTGTCCTTCTCTTGTTGATTGCACCGATCTGATCACTCTCTTTCAGATCCAGTCATTCTCTTGGTTATTCATTTGATTTTCCAAAGACAATCTCTTGATCACTGTATACTGTCATTTTCGACTTCCACAGTCAAACGACCACATAAAAAATGTTCTTCGCAAACGCCCTCATCGCCAGCATCCTCGCTACAACCACCGCAGCTCTGCCTCATCGTGCCCGAGCCTCCAGCCCCGGCGGCAACGTCCAATTCGTGAACAACATGGGCTCAGACATCTACCTCTGGACGACATCCTCCGACCCCGGCAGCATGAAGACTCTCTCCTCCGGCGGTGGAACCTACAGCGAACAATGGCAGACAAATTCCAACGGTGGCGGTATCTCTATCAAGCTGTCCACTACCCAGAACGAGGACAGCGTGCTTCAATTCGAGTACACTGTCGATTCCGACACGCTGTACTGGGATCTGTCATCTATTAACCTGGACTCATCTTCTGATTTCATCAAGAGTGGTTTTTCTGTTAAGCCCAGCGATTCGAGCTGCGAGGCTGCTACTTGTGAGCCTGGTGACGCCAACTGCGCCGACTCATATCAGCACCCTGACGATGTGAACACTCTTTCATGCTCGGTTGACGCGGAGTACATCGTTACCCTGGGATAAATTTCCCTGTACATTCTTTTTGCCTTGAATTGAAAAGAGACTTTTCTCATTATTATGGCGTTTGGGGTTAGATTATTCTTAGACTTTTCAGAATCTGCATTTAGACAATGGAACATTTAGACAATGGAAAGGCACCAGCGGGTTAGATATTGACCGACATATACCAGTTAAGTCCATTCCTGGCAGCAATCCACCATTGCTAGGGCTGTCTCTGATGCATTTTTTGGAGCCTGCTACGTCAGTTGTTCGCTTGCCCAACATCAACCGTGCCCATGCCTCATGCCACGGCCTAGAATGCTTTAGAGCAGACTGAAGGATTTGCTTTCGATCTCTGCCTCAGATACCTCGTCTTTCGACAACAGAAAGCAGCTGTATCCTGGGAAAATCATCATTATAACATTAGCAGAAATGACAAAGATTGTTTGACCAAATTGATTTGCACTGCTTTGAGCCAACTAGCAAGTTAAACAGGGCGTTTCTCGAATGACGTCATGTTTTGAACCCAACTTACCCCTGGCACTGGTACTCTGACTTACAAGACACTACTTACTAGACATGATTGTATCAAGTTGAGTCTTAATGGTCGAAGTTCGGTATAATGTGTTTATCCTCAGAAAAATTTATTATCCTCTCAATGCTGGTGGCTTGCAGAGATTTTACTGTGAAGGCGAAATGAATAAGCGACGCGACCACGTGACAAGCGAATGAATTCCTCAAGGGCCGAAGGCAACACTTCACGAAAGGCAAACGCACTGCCCAAAACAATACACGATAGCCGCCGTTGGTCGTGGATTCAAACAACCATATCTCTTTCCCCGCAACCGTCGGAAACGATCACAATCGCAATCTTCACGACGGTGCAAGCCCCGCGGACCGCGCAGTGGGGCGAAGAGCGCGCTCGCTGGGCTGAGGGCTCGGCAGACCAACGCCGCGGGGGGCCGAACACCCACCCATAAAGCACCGGCCGAGTGGCACCGAGCGTTTCTGCACAAGCCCATCAATCATCCGGGGAAGATCAAAGACCAACACGCATCAACCGGCAAAATGACCCGATCACTACGCATCGCTATCTTGGAATGCGACACGCCGATTCCGCCCGTCAAAGAGCAACTGGGAGGTTATGGGGAGATCTTCACGCGCTTGCTAAACAAGGGTCTCGAGGCGTCCCCCGATGCGACGGTGGAATTCGCAGAGATCAGCAAGTGGCATGTCGTGGATAACCCTGTCTATCCTGATCCGACCGAGTATGATGCGTTTCTACTCTCTGGCAGTAGTATGTATTTGAAATCCTCCTTCGTGCTCACTGGCCGAGATCTTGTATTAACGCGCTCTTTAAGAACATGACTCATTCGCGGATGATGCCTGGATCGTGAGCCTAACTGAGTACGTCCGGGGTGTTATCGTGCAGCACAAGAAACCCGTTGTTGGGATCTGCTTCGGCCACCAGATTATTGCTCGCGCGCTGGGTTCGCGCGTTGGTCGTGGCGATGGTGGGTGGGAGGTCTCTGTCGAAGAAATCACTTTGACGGATGCTGGGAAGCAGATTTTCGGCAAAGATAAATTGGTAAGATGTCATGCGTCTTAGATATGCTGTTAACCACTGCTGACATCAACTAGTCCCTCCAACAAATGCACCGCGACGTGGTCCATGAGGTGCCAGAGGGCTGTGTGAATCTCGGGTTCAGCCCCCGTTGCGCGGTCCAGGGTCTTTATATGCCGAAGCGGTTGTGGAGCGTTCAAGCGCATCCCGAGTTCAATGAGTTTATTATGTCGCGTGTTCTAGAAGCACGGCATAATAACGGCGTGTTCAATGACCAGATGTATGAGGACGGTGCTTCGAGGGCAGCCAAGCCACATGATGGAGAATTCCTAGCGAAGGAGATTATCAAGTTTATGGCAGATGCTACAGCATAGAATAGATTATACCTTCAATGCAAATTTTACGTTTTATGATGACTATCAAGTGTACTACTCCAAGCCGACGTTCAGCATGTAAATCCCGAGTAAAGCAACTTAAGCGCTCGGCGGGGAAAGTGGCGACGGAGTATCGGGAGGACCGCGATAAGCGGCGGGGACCACATAAATTCCAACCACTGCCCCTCCCCTTCCACTCTCCCCAAGAAGTCAACAACTTTGACAAAACACTTCTTCCTTCTTTCAAACCTCTCCACAGCACTCCTCACACACACAATGGCAAACCAGATTCGCACCATCAACCCCGCGACCCATGAGGTCATCTTCGATCAGCCAGGCACCTCCCTGGAAGAAGCTGCCAAGCTCGCCACCGACTCGAAGCAGGCATTCCAGTCTTGGCGCGCCGTGAGCCTGGATGATCGAATTGCGATCGTGAAGCGCGCTCTTGAGATTACAGACTCTCGCATTGATGAGTTGGCCAAGGAGCTCACCACGCAGATGGGGCGGCCCGTTCGCTACTGCGCTGGAGAGATCAAGACCGCCGCTCTTCGCGCGGAGCATATGATTAAGATTGCAAAGGAGAGTCTGGCCGATCTGCCTGGTGAACCGCAAGATGGATTCCGGCGCATGGTCAAGCGCGTTCCTCTGGGTCCTATTCTCGTTGCTTCTGCTTGGAACGTAAGGAATTCGTTATCAGCTAACACAATCTCTATGAAAATCCGAGGCTAACATACCTGGCACAGTATCCTTATCTCACTACCGTGAATGCTCTTGTCCCCGCTTTGTTGGCGGGTAATACTGTGCTTTTGCGCCCCTCTCCTCAGACTCCTCTCTTTGGCAACAGGCTAGCTGAGATCTTCACCGAGGCTGGACTACCCAAGGACGTCCTCCAAGTCTTGCACATCGGCAGCTTGGACGTCCTGGATCAGGTTGCCCAATTGCCCGAGGTGCAGTCCGTTTCTTTCACTGGATCGACTGCTGGCGGTATCCGGCTTCGGGAAGCAACTGCCAAGCAGATTAAGCCGGTGAATTTGGAACTTGGTGGTAACGACCCAGCCTACGTGCGCCCCGATGTGGACGTCAAGAATGTCGCGGAGAACTTGGTCGATGGAGCCGTATTCAACTCGGGACAGAGCTGCTGCTCTGTTGAGCGGGTATACGTCCACGAGAAGATTTATGATGAGTTTGTTCGCTGTGTGCAGGAGGAACTTAAAGGGTACGTTCCGGGTTACTTCCAACTTTGTCCTGTTCGGCGAATTTGGTAGCAGTAGCTAATCACATCACAGATATAAGCTGGGCGACCCCCAGGATCAGACTACAACTACCGGCCCAGTGATTTCTGCGCCCGCAAAGCAAAAGATCCAATCCCACATTGACGACGCCCTGAAGAAGGGAGCTATCAACGCTACTCCCGAGAACGAGTCATTCTCTCTTGCCCAGACAAGCCAGAAGGGCAACTTCCTCGCACCCGTCGTCCTTACCAACGTCAACCATAACATGGTCACTATGAAGGAGGAGACCTTTGGCCCTGTCATGCCCATTATGAAGGTCTCCAGCGATGAAGAGGCCATTGCTCTCATGAACGACAGTGACTACGGATTGACCGCCAGCGTCTGGACGAAGGATATTGCTCGCGGCGAGGAGTTGATTGACCAGATTGAGGCTGGAACTGTTTTCATCAACCGCTGTGATTATCCTGCTCCGGTATGTTTTCTAGCTCTTTATGTTTAGTTTCTGAGAGCATGTATTTGGCTAACAAACTTTGCAGGACCTCGCCTGGACTGGCTGGAAGACTTCGGGCTTGGGCAGCACACTTGGACCACGCGGCTACGATGGGTTCGTGAAGTTGAAGAGCTATCACATCAAGAATGCTTAGGTCTAGGAAGACTTGATGAGTGCAATTTAGATTCGGCGTGGTTTTCGATATCGACATATATTTCCAACTTAGGTAGTTTATGACTCCTAAGAGCATCGTGATTAGCTCTGTATATTCCCAATTTTACTACTATACAATTCAATACATTGAGAATCATGCTCGTTTCCTACCAGTCTTTCAGGTTATTGTCAACAATACCAGCACGTTCATAGGTATCGCAAACTATCGCCCTTGTTTTGGTATATTTGCTGCTGCAGGCTGCAGTATCCCAGCGCCGCCGCCAGCAGCCTCAATCATCGACCCACTTGAGCGCGGTCCCGGACCGCGCTGCGCTAAATCCGAAGCGCGCTTATCTAGACGTGACGAGCCAGCGCTCGTATCCGGAGTCACGTGATTATCTCGCATCCATCTTGGGTGGTCATGTCGAGTCGACAGTCAATGTGGTATTTTAGTGGGGATCATTAGTATGGTTCTCGAGGTTCAACCTGCGGGGGTATGAGTGAGCTGACACCTCATCTTGCTGACAAGGCCGGCAATATAGCAGATTTTTAGCTCATGGACGGTACTTCCGTCTTGATAGATGTATTGGTCTAGCTTGAGTGTAGCTCTCTATCACGGGCCAGATTTAATTCATCAATTTCTCAGGTCTAACGGACTGCATCTGTGTACATATTAAGGAGCCATTTCTAGTTCATCTATGTATACATGAGGCTTAAGCCTCAGCTCACAACATGTATGCCCGTCACTAGAGGAATCCCGAGTACAATTCAAGGCTGTAACCGATACAGGGAGTATATACCCGACCCCTGCCCGCAAGCGAGTTGTGGGATTGAAAGAGATACATGTCGGCGACACGGGCCTCCCGACCGCGGAAATCATGGAAGCGATTGTTCCGCTCGAGTCATAGGCAAGCTCAACGCGAAGAGCACGGTATCCAGATTTCGCATGAGCTGAGGACCGAGAACGTCGATGGATTGCGCGGTCTGGACGCGACCTCGCATTTCTGGGTCTCATGCACACGTTGACAGCGACGAAACCGCGTCCCCGGGCGGTCGCGGGATCGCAGTTGTGGGGTAACAACACAAGCCTGCTATTGAACCTGGATTTCATAGACATTTGTGCGACTGTAATCAACATTGCGCGTATGCCTGCGCTAGCTGTTGGAGCCACGCCGGAGGTAGCGTACAGCACTAGCCATGGCGTTTCTTTGGCGTCGATGCCCGGCGGGGTCCCGACCTGGTTTTTTGTCTTTACCGGACAGGTTTGTGGTTGAAAAAGCCAGTCTTACGCCTTTCAAGCTTCCAGTCTCATTCTGCACGTTTGCTCAAATTGGAATTTGTCCCGAAAAAGAGCGTAACACTTGTTTGCAGCGCTCGTTTGTGGACATGGTCGACTTGGCAATGCAAGTTGAAAACCCATTCCCCTGCTCGTCCTGGCGAGAAAGGGGTGCAGTCAAAGCTTGGTGGTTCGTGTAGCTGATATCGTGTGCGGCGGAGGCCCTACAGACACCTGATGTTTCTCCACCACCTGATGCAAGAGTCCAAGCAGGCTCGTATACTTCGTATGAACAAAGTCAACCCGAGTCCTCTCACGCGAACGAGATCCAAATCTGTTTGGCCTGCATTGTCCGACAAATATTCCAAGGCCCAGCATCAAGCGGGGAGAGTTCCCACATCGCTTCAACTAAGAGCAATGTTCGCTGCATATTGCCCAGCCCAAAATGACTTGCCATCGCCGTTAGGCGCGTCCGGAGTCGTTCCTGTTGCTCTGGCTTCTCTAAACACGATCCAACGACGGCGATCGGCCAACAGAGACCAGAGTTGATGCGGGCCTGCGGCGAAATTTCGTCGAGATAGGACAGTCCTTCGGTGACTGCTGTCTGGATGAGGCCTTTGTACATACCATCGGGAGTGTAGGTGTATCCACCGAGCGAGGTGTACAAATAAATGAGCATGGCCTGTTGGAATACCAGGCCGGCTAGGTAAACCTCAGGCTCGACGAACGAGTACGGCGACCAGCGCAAGATCTGGGCCTGGATAGAGGCGAACATGGCCATGTCGTCTGCGGTGGGCACGACGGGCTGGTTGTCGGCCATCATCCACTGTCGGCCGAGGTCGAAAATGCAGGGGATCAGAAGGAGCAGCTCGAGCCAGCAGCCGCACAGGTTGCCCACATATTGGGTGCGGAGTACCTCTCGGGCGCGTTGTTCGAGGTCGAAGTTCAGGAACAATTGCCCGCTCAAGCGGGCGTCGATGGAGATCATGCTAACGGTCGCGGTGTAGACGTAGTACTCGATTACAAAGTCTTTGAGTTCTCTGGGAACCGCCCTGTCGCTTTGCTCGAGGAGTTTCACTAGGAGAGTGTGGGCAGCGGACAGATGATCGAAGACGGTCCCTGTCATGTCGCCTTTGGCCGTCTACCATTGCCATTAGTGTCCGAGTGATTGTGATCGAGTTCAGTTATTAATCCTACCTCCGTAAAGCACATCAACAAGGCTCCAACCAACAACATCAGTGGATTCGATTCTTTTCCTTCAATGAAATCGTTCACGCCATGTCTGAACAGCTGAATTGCTTTTGTATAGTGCGAATTGGCGACGGCATCTGATTCATCGCGCCGCCGAAAGGCTCGGTGGGCGGCACTCTGAGCAATGACGAGTTGTAGCAGTAGATCGCTGGTGAATGCCAAGGGAACGATTTGGACGAGGAACGGGTTGATCGGGGTGGTGCCGTTGGCCATCACATCGGCCGTGTTGCTGAGATAATGCGAAAGCAGTCCATAGCTCTCTGGGTCATACCCCGGTAACATGGACAGAGTACGAGGAACGACATTCCCAACGGCCATACTGGCAACGAGTGCATTCCCATCGTCCGTCAGCGTCGACCGGCGGCGATCCACGACCTCCTCCGGGGCTATTGCCTCGCCGAGACTCTCCTCAAAAATGGCGGAAAGCCCCGCACTCGACGGGGACGAGGAGGTGCGCCTGGACATCGGACTACCGGGTAGTTGCATGGCATCGAGATCTTCAACCGAGCCGGCGTAACTTGAGCGTCTGTCCACCTGCATGGACCCCATCATGTCGTCTTCTGGGCCCGAGTTCCTCCTTCCGGGCACGGTCGAGGGCCATTCGCAGCGCAGGTCATTCCGCCTGCAACCCGAGCAGATCGGGCGGAGCTCGTCACACTTCTTCTTTCGGCGTCGACAGGACCAGCATCCTGTGCGGACGCGAATGATCCGCTGCACGCGCGGCTGTCGATCTGGCGGCATCGCGAATCTGTGAGGAGGGAGAAAAGGGCGGATTCTGGAAACTCGGAGGCGGCGCTGGACTGATAAGAAACGTGCCGGGCTCGTGTGGGTGTGGGGTAGCCAAAGTCTATTTGAGAACCTTAGAATGGTTGTGACCAGAAGGCCGGATTTCGATGCTTTTCAGGGATGAAGACTGGGAGGCTGATTGTTGGTGCGAGACCTTGGCCATCCCCATTTCATATTCTGATTCTAGAGGTTTCATGACGACTGTGAGTGACTGAGTGTTGTGTTCCATTCGGTGGGTTGGTCTCATTCAGCCTTATCGGGCCACGCGTTCCAGGTGCAACTGTTACTGCAAGCAAGCATGTGCGACCGTGAAAATTCAAAGGATTCGCCACATGTAGCTCGGGAATTGGAAGGACTTGATCCCGAATACAGTGATCTGGCACCATATTGTGTGAGCCATCCTTAGCCAGCTGGTATGTCGACCTTATCAATCTGTATACAACCATCAAGTCGCAGAGAAGCGGGACCACGGAATGAGTGGATTAACTAACCTCGCAGAGGTGGGGATTCAACACGATAGGGTGAAGGCGCAGGCCCCTAGGCCATCAATTGCCTACTTATACCATGGTTGGGCCTACGAGAAAAGGTTCCTTTAAAAATGCATGATACTTTACATCCTTGCTGCCACTTCCAAGGTTGACTTGGAAGAAGCTACCCTTCAAAGCGCTATGCACATGGCCTTTGCTTTCCAGTTATGTGGCATTGGACGAGATTAAGCGTACTATTTCACTCATCGCAGACCAAGACATCTTGCCCCAATCATGTAGGTGGGAGATTGGAGAAATCCATACCCAGTTCAGATAATCGTAACAGAAGATCGCCTCTATACCTAGGTCAAAGGTTTCACTTCTCAATTCAGGTCGCAGACTCATATCTAACAGTAAACCCGCCAGCATTATCTTGAACAACGGCAGCGCCGTATGTGCCCTTTCCCGGGCCTTCAGTAAAGCCTGCCGCAGCCCCCTTAGTGACGTTGTCTTGGTCGAAGAATATCCGCATGCGATCGTTCCGAGTCGATACCTGGAATTTCATCTTAGAAACAATCTGTACGAGATTGTCTCCGTCCTTATCGCTGGCATTCTAACACCGGGGAGTAAGTATATGCCATAGTTTGAAGACGGTCTATCAACCACAACGCCTTTATATTCATTAGTCTCTATTTGAACAAGCATTCTTCATATGCGTTAAGGGACTGTATGCCGGAACAGCAATTTGTTGGCTAGGTGTGAAGGAGATAAGATGTGCACTAAAATATGACCAAGTCCAATTGTCGTAAGACAGAATGCGAAGAAGAACAAGACTGAATCTTGGAGATCCATAATAGATGCCTCCAAGCTTGCTATTTAACATGAAATACATATAAAGCAATTCATTACCGATTCAATTTTGATTGGCAGCGGAGAACAATTACATTATACGAGTACCTCGCTCGTAGCCCTTCACCGACACTTCGGTGACAGTCTTTCATCGACACTTCGATGATAGTCCTTCACCGACACTTCAGTGACTGCAGACTTCCTGGAGGGAATTCGAAATCCATAGTTGGGCTATCAGGCCACTGCAGTCCCCGTAACACTTAATGTCTTCTACGTCCTCTTACTCTTACACCGAAGCCACGTTAGAGGACCTTAACGCGATATAGCTGAAAAGATTTCTATCCTTAATACTATTAAGTCTGTCGTTAATCTCCTTAAGGCGTTAAAAGAGGTTATCGAGGTACTTTTTAGGATAGTAAGCTCCTCCTTAAGGGTATCGTGCTCCTCGAAAATAGCGTTAATTGGCTTACCGTTAGTCTTCTCGGCTAACGACGAGCAGTGTTGCTATTTCCCTCCTCGGAACCCAAGGAGCAGGCCTTACCACGCCAGTGGAAGTTACCGTACCTTAGCGTGTCGTTATCGCGGACGCAGTGCATGAAGGTTCCTCTAGTAGGTCTGCAATATCGACAGGATTGCGGCTCTGGCGTGCCCACCATTTGGATAGTAGCGGCCTCGACCCGGGCACGGGTGGCTCCGATCTCCCCAACTAATGCGGTTGAGGTGAAGAGCACTCCATAATGGAGGCAGAAAATCGGCTCCCACAAGATCGGCTTCTGATCAAGGCAATGCCGATCGTGGTCAACCGTCAACGTCGTTCTCTCTGCCTGAGGCCCCACTCGATATAAGAATATTTCACACTCCACCACACTTCTTCATCGGCTCTTCACGAGAAGATGTAACATGAGAAGAAGGATAGCTGTTTGGTATTTGATGGAGGGATAGGCTGGTCATATGATTCCAACACCGTCCGCACCTCGTCTGGCTGTCTTCTGCTCCGAATTCTCCTCCTCAGTCATTCTACATTGTCGCTCGCAACGCCTCATCTCGTTCAATGACTTGTCTCTTTACACTGCCGTCCGACGCCATCAACATGATGACGCTCGAGAGCACCCGCCGTGGCCGTTTCACTGTGATCCATTGGGTGATCAAAACTTTGTAAACCTTATTTCCCCTCACGAGTGATTGTACCTTTTTGTCCTCGATCACTTTTTCCTCTCTGCCAGGCTGAAGTATCCAAAATACTTGATCCCCACGTGGTCCATCGCATTCAAAAATCGATCATCAGCTTAGCAAATGCCCTGGGCGTTCCAGCTCGGCCTATGGACAAGTTTTCACTGTCCACGGCCCTCAGGCCTCAGCCCGATCGGCTTAGGCCTACCAGTCAGCACAAACAAGAGTTAATTGCCGAGCGGGAACAGAAGCAAGACTTCTGACCGGTCTTGGCACCACGCTTATCCATCCCCCAGAATCTTGGACAGCTGCGTGGAATTTTCTCGGAAGTATTCCAAGCCGGGCCCTAGCAATAATGTGCCGATCTCGAAATGCTTCAGCCAGTCATGAAGCTTTGAGGCGCAACGTGCCAGGAACGCTCTATCTCCACCCTGCCGGCCCACGACAGGCCCACCAATCAACCGCCCCTCCAAATGACCAGTGGGGGCATGCCAATCTGAAGAAACCAGCCAGTCAATCCCGCCTGCAATGCAACGTGCATTCGCCGTCCGTAAATACAACCTTGCTCATTGCCGGCTTGGCGGCATCGGCGTCGGCGGCGTCGTTGTATTTCCTAAGCGAGGAGGGGAAACAGACAGCCATTACATGCGAATACGCGTTTTCCCACTAGTTGTGGGTGATGGATGGTCCACCGAGCTACAGGGTTGCGAGGTATAAGAAGCCCGACAATTACCCCAATAATCGACCATCGCGCGATATTCTGAAAAAATCGGTAGAACAGACAATCAACGGAAACTAAACCGCGATCATGTTCACCAAGCAGAGCCTGTTCGCTTTCGTCAGCTGCCTGGCCTTAGCCGCCGCTGAGACCTCGACTGAGCAGTACCCTACTGCTGCGGAGATTGCAGCTTCTCAAGCCTCCGTTCTGCCTTACTCCCCGGTCTCCAATGTCAAGGGTGTCGCTTTCGATCGCTTCGTTGATATCTGGATCGAGAACACCGTGAGCGATCCTTTGTATTGGAAGACAACTGGGTCTAGCGCTAACTTGTAACGTCAGGACTTTGACACCACCGCTGCGGACAAGAACTTCCAGGCCCTGGCCAAGGAGGGTATTCTCCTGACCAACTACTTTGCCGTCACTCACCCCTCGGAGCCCAACTACTGCGCCGCCGCTGCTGGTGATGAGTTTGGCATGGACAACGATGACTGGCATCAAATCCCCGCCAACGTCTCCACCATTGCCGACCTATTCGACACGAAGGGTGTTGCCTGGGGCGAGTACCAGGAGGGACTGCCCTATGCTGGTATGTCAATGGAGTACAATCTCTATTCACTCCAAATTGAGGCAGTTAGCTGACAAAGAGCTTGACCAGGTTACCAGGGCTTCCGCTACCCGGAGTCCGGCCCCAACAACTATGTTCGCAAGCACAACCCTCTAGTCCTCTTCGACTCCGTCACCAACGACGCCGTTCGTCCCCGCCAGATCAAGAACTTCACTACCTTCTACGAGGACCTGGAGCACCACCGTCTCCCTCAGCACATGTTCATCACCCCCAACATGACCAACGACGCCCACGACACCAACGTCACCTTCGCCGGCTCCTGGCTCAACCGCTTCATCACCCCTCTGCTGAAGAACGACTACTTCAGCAAGGACACCCTGATTCTCGTCACCTTCGACGAGACCTCCACATACAAGCAGGAGAACCGTGTCTACTCCATCCTCCTCGGCGGTGCCGTCCCCGAGCACCTGAAGGGTACCATTGACGACACCTTCTACACTCACTACTCTGTCATCGCCTCCCTGAGCGCCAACTGGGGTCTGCCCTCCCTCGGCCGCTGGGACTGCGGCGCCAACCTGCTCGAGCTGGTCGCCGAGAAGACTGGCTACGTCAACTACGATGTTGACCTGAAGACCATTGCTGCCAACGACTACTTCAACCAGACTACCCCGGGCCCTCTTTCTTCGAACATCTACTCCAAGTACACCTCCCAGTGGCCCGTTCCCACTGTTAAGGAGCGCTGCTCGGCTGGTCACGGTATCCTGGAGACCGTGAAGAAGACCTATGCTGGCCTGAAGCCCACCTACAACTACACCAGCCCTGTCCCATACAGCGCTCCTGCTGGTATCAACGTTGGTGTCAAGTACAGCCGTACTCTGGTGAGTCGACGATTTACATCCCACCTATTTCTCACGTGAAGGCACATTTACTGACATCTTTTACAGAAGAACGGCAAGACCGAGAGTGGCATCACCAACTAAATTCATCTGCGGCATTGAGCAGAGCGACGCATTCGAATCACGCGTTGCTGGTGATCTTCCTATGTTATAGTTCGATAGACTGTACATACCAATGTAGTACCAAAAAGTGATACTTAATAATCATGTACCAAACCTCGCGTCTAAGTGCTACTTCTTCACGTTTTTTAAAGGCGAGTAGCATATTACGAAAACCATATTTGACGCGATCAGCCCCAGAATTCCCATTTTATTACCCCACGCATGAGGTGTAGGGGGTTTTTTTTGGCTCTATCAATCCCAATCACAGACCCACCAGGTGTTTTCCATTGGAGTAAGAACCTGAAAGCTAGCTGGCGCCTTTCGTCGCGTGGATAATTGGGTTTTGTTGGCGGATCTCTCGAAAGGGTTTCTACTTGGTGGATTAGCCGGGGCAAGGTATGGTAGACAATAGCGTCTTCTGGGGTTCATTGTTTTTTACAGTGCAATTGATACACCACAGAGGATTGAGCTTGTAGGGGACGAGTGATTTACCGTCAATTGTTGTATTCATAGGGATCTTACAGTTGTCCTCATCTGATACATTCTGCCCAGCACCATTTGAGTAATAGGTATACGGTTGTCATATTAACTCGTTTTGGGTCTCCTCGACTCGATTTAGCAAATGCACTCCGTCAAATCCAAAGCCACCTACCAGACCTATTCTCCTCTTGTCAACCTTGCGTCTATCACATTATGGATCTTCAACTGCCGTTCATTCGTTATACAAATGGAACTACTCACTCATAAGCATCTACATCCGAAGTTTAGTCCCAGACAGAGGAATCGGATGCTCCCCAAGAATGTCCAAGAGTTGACAGTGCATCTCAGATATTGTGAATGCATCAACAGTCAAGCAGTGCGACTAGGACATTTTTCTGTAGTTTCGCCACCGCACTCTGGTACTATGTTGCTTATTTTGGTTATTTTGTTGAGCTTACTGATACCACAGGGCGAGTTTGGCCCTGATGATTTGGAATTCGGCCTCGATCTCGGAAGAGCAAGATGGATCTCGGATATCCACGAGCCATTGCCTTGGCTGGTCATAGCTCGATTTTAAATGAAACATGAGCAGCTCGGAGTTTCGAAGATGATATTGGAGGATTCTCGAAAGGAAATTGTGCACAAGATCTCATCGAGTGAGAAGAGCATGGTCTCTTGTTGAAGGGTTGGAACCGGAGAATTATGAAGCATCCTAACAGTGTTTCTTCCTTCGATCGTACTGCGCTGTCAGCAATTGGTACTAGGCTACCGGCAAGGCTCGGTTATGACTTTTGAAAGCAATTCTATTTTCTCATGGGTATGCCAGGGAGCAATACCGCATAGCAACGTGTAGCAACTTGCAAGTCTAGCCAGCAGCATACGTACTCCTCTTCCTCAACGCCTCACCAAACTTCCACAAGAAAATCGGCGCCGGAATCCCAATTCCAATCGAGATAAAAGCAAGCACACTATTCCCCCACCCATAATGCAACTTATCATACATATAAGGCGCGAAAAGGGGGAACCCGAAACCCGCCAACGACCGCAAGAACGCACCCGCCGCCAGCGCACTCGCCGCATACCGCGTATACGCATCGACCATGTACGTTTGCATACACTGGAACGAGATGATGGAGCCCGCGCCGATAAGCACAGCGCCGATATTAGGCGCGATCCAGTGGCAGTGTGTCTGCGCGGTCCAGCCGTAGATGAACAAGCCGGCTGGATTGAGGATGGCTGCGACGCCAAGGAGGGGGACACGGAACTCGGGTCTTCCGACGCCGTTGTTGCGCGCTTTGAGACGCTTGTAGATGCGGTCGTTAAGGGGGGCGCAGATCTGGGAACCGCACCAGAAGCCTATGCCGAGGGAGATGTAGTTTAGACCGCCGATGCCGATTGACTCGTTGTAGTATTCTTTGCTGGTCCAGAGGCCGGGGAAGGTCGATAGGACTAGGTACATGATGCCGTAGACGTAGGCCATGTAGCAGGCGAGGACTTGGACGATGGATTGGGTGAGGAGGAGGCGGAAGGGGCGGACGAGAGCGGTGCGGAGGACTTGGGAGAGGGTCTTCTTTAGCATTTCTGCTTCCGTTTGGTAGGTGGTGTCGCCGGTTTCTTTGCGGATGCGCTTTGCGCGGTCGCGAAGGATGCGGGGACCGTAGGTTTCGCGCAGGAGGAATAGGCCCATGACCTGGATAAGTCCGTCGACGATTGAGACCGAGTAGAAGACCCAGCGCCATGAGGTGTTCTCGGCGATGAAGCCGCCGGCAATGGGGCCCAATGCTGGTCCTAACAGTGGGGCGAGACTGTAGATGGCGATACTCTTGCCTCGTTCTTCAGGTTTGAAGCAATCGGATAGAACACCACCACCAACTGCGAGGGGGGCACTACCACCCAATCCGGCGAAGAATCGGCATACGATCATCTGGGTTTTGGTCTGGGCCACACCACAACCGATGTTGAAAATTAAGAAGAATAGATTGGCCAGCTGAAGGACGATGGTTCGCCCGTAGATCTCGGAAAGGGGTCCGAGGATCAATGGACCGACGGCGTATGCCAAAACAAAGATGGAGAGCATAAGCTGAGAGATAATTTGGTCGGTCACGTTGAATTGGGCGGCGATGGTGGTCAAGGCCGGTGCTACCATCGAAGAGGACACGGGCGAAATAAAGGTGAATAGTGAGACTGTAATTGTTGCTGCCCACTTCTTTCTCGACGGCCAATTCTTGGGATTTTCTGGGTCATCGGGTCCGTCCCATGTTACCTATACCGCTCGTCAGAATCATAGAAGGGCAATAGTCTACATGCCCGCAACTGACCAGCTTTCCCCCGTGACGAGACTTGGTCGATCGCAACGTCCTCATCTTCTCAAGCTCTGACGCTGGCTGTTGGCCTCTCTCGAGGTCCATATCTCGCTCGTTCACCATCCCGCCTCTTACCTCCTGGATGGTATCGACCTTGGCGGCTTCCAACGAGGAATCATCTGTCAGGTCAGGGCCATCATCCTCGTGACTGTGATAAACCGCGTTGTCATCGGGGTATCTCGCAGAGTGAACGCGGTCCAACCCTGCGCCGTTAATGTCTGATTTAGATCTTCGATCTGACTTGATGGACTCCGCGACTCCTCGGGAGAGCGACGGTGTCCGCGATGCGGGGTCGTCCGCCTCTGAGCTGGTATCCGAGGTAGACTCAGAAGGCGCGGATGGGTGGTCATGTTCGTCTTTTTCGGACATGGCTGTGTAGTCGGTGTGTTCGATGTGGTCAAGAGCGTCCGAGATTCCAAAAAGGAGATGTAATTCAAGTGAAATAGAGGGTATATGAGTGGTACAATGATCTCCAACGACACGCGACAGCCAAGACAAACGAGAAACCTAGGTCGGCAGCCAACCTTTTTATACCACTATGTCACCGGATAGCACGATGCCGTGGATGGCCAGCATAAAATCTCCGACCACGCATACGGTGATAATCAAGTCTTAAACCCGCTCCTCGACGAGGAATCTGCCCTCCATTGCCCCCATCGCGCTCCGTCATGACCGTCATGATAGGCCAAGCAGCAAAGCTTGAGCAAAGACTGGCCATCGGGGCAGCTCCTGGGCCCCGCCAAGCCGAAGAAAAATCAGGTCGGCGGCGGCCTGAACCGGCATGTCCAAACTGTTTTGGGGAAAAAGCGGAGGCAACTTGAGGCAGCGAACGCGCAGACAATCTCTTCAGGGCCGGTCCCGGTATTGCTGACTCATCCTTTTCGGCATCTCGGCACGGTCACGTGGGTCTCACATCCAATGGCTATAGTTAGGTTTTCTTCAAAGTGATCATTAATACCTAGGTACGGAGGTCCAATACAAAAGAAATGAGCAGCGCATTGACCACCACTTTTTTAAAATACTGTATGAACATCGTTTCCTACTATACCCTAAACATCTTCCCAATCACCCTGCTGCTTCTCCCTGCCCTCTTTATATTCGTTTCCTCCTTCTAGCTCTATAATCTGCTTTATATGCCAAGGGATACGCTCAATCCACTGCTGAATCCTTTCCTGCGGTAGTTCTTGCCAAGCTACCTTCCATGCACTAAACGCTTCCTGCCGGGTCTTCGGTGCTCCCTTGCGTGTTGTTCTTCGCTTCATCCAAGGCCACGCAGGCTCAATTGCATTAAGATCAGGCGAATTAGGGCACCAGAGTAATCGTTGTACCTGCGCTGCATCAAAAACACGCTGTTGGATATGATGATTGTGTGCTGGTGCTTTATCTTCTTGAACAAGCGTTCCTGGTCTTTCAATAGCACATTCTTGTGCGAATGGAAGCAATTTTGGTAGTAAAATAAGGCGTTGATATCGATACCAATCGATCCCACCTCGCTTTCCACGGCCTAATTTACCAGTCTTTGTAGTAAACTTCCATGTAGGCTTCCTACCACTAGGATTTTGACGAAGATTTAGACGGCGTACGCCAGTCTCAATCTCCCACGTAGTACGTAGAGTAGGTTCAATCTCGTTATTTAAACGTTCAATTTCCTTCTCAGCATCACGTTTTTCTTGCGCAGTCTCTGGGAGCCAGCAATGATAGGGCCCTTTCTTATCATAAGAAAAGCATCCCCAAAACATAAATTCAGAAGCGCCTTTCCATCGTTCGCGAATGCAAGATCGTAAGAAACGCTCATCTTTAGTGCGCCAGATTCGATAACCTCCACGTCGGTGGAGAAGAATCACTGACGTTTCGTCGGAGAAGATAACGTTTTTCCAATCTTCTAAAGTCCAGTGTTCGTGCGCAAGACACCAGGCAAGACGCTCAGCACGCATCTTCTTCGTCAATCCAGGCTTCCTCGTTGGCTTCGTCTTCCGAAAGCCAGCGTTCCTTAGCACACGATAGACCGTTACACCTGAGATATTGATTCCTAGCTTGCTAAGATCACCCGCGATATCAGCGCAGGTCTTTTCCCGGCCGTATCGATCTAGGCGCACCTTTGATAGGATAATATCAACTGTAGAAGGATCTTGCTTAGTAGGCCTACCAGAACGAGGCTTATCTTCGACATACTGGTTATCAACCATCGTACGAAGCGGATCGAATCCTCGCTTAATTGCTTCTGCATAGATTCGGTTCACAGAAGGAACAGATAAATCGGTAAGAGCAGCGATCTCAGCAGAAGATTTAGGCGTATAGGCCTTCAGAGCAACTACCGTTGCGCGCCTAGCAATTGTAGACTGCTTTGCCATGTTATCGTGCTGGTGCAGTGGGAGTAGTATAGAAGAAGCAGAAGTAGAAGAGTGAATAGAAGATGTGTGTGTGTGTGTGTGTGTGTATTCGCCTGGTAAAAGACTAGTGGTAAAATAATACTGGTCAATGCGCTGCTCATTTCTTTTGAAATGGACCTCCGTAGTATGTTCTGGATTGGACGATGAGCTTCCGCTCATAACCTCATGCCCGTGTGAGATCCGCCTATTTTCTACTAAGATAATTCTAGCCGGGACATCCATATACGCCCTAGCCTGAAATTGCAGGACCAGGCAGCTAGCCCAGATCTACCTACCTGGAAATATATCCATACCTATCACTACCCGAAATGTAGGTATCGCACGACCTGTCCTTTTGGAGAACTCTGCTGTTGGTGGCCCGATTGGCGTGCGAGATAATCTTATTACTAGCTGCATGTCGTGCAGAGGATCAGGAAGAATACCTACTAAGAGAGAGAGAGAGAGAAGAAGAAGAGGGAGGGGGGAGGAGAAGCTATATCGAAGAGGCTTAGGTAGACACGGGCTGCAGCGTTACCCTCTGCGTAGCTCGTATAGTAGTGTGGTAAGAAATCACTGTCGCTAACCAGCTCAATGGATGTGAGAAGTAATAAATCCGCTACGCGAGTGGAGGACACTGGCAAAATACGGCGTCATTAGCCTCTGTCCACTTTCAAATGGCGTGGCCGGGAAATTTGGTGCTTGTCTGCATAGACATATTCTCGAAATAATGATTTGCGGGAAAATCAAATCCGAGGAACGAAGGTATATTAATCATAAAAGTCTATCAAATTCAATATAGTCACGAACTCAAATGAAAACCAGACTCAAAATTGAAAAAAGAGCAGAAAGGAAAGTGTATAATGCAAATTTCAGCTGCAGCCCCTAGTCGAAACCAATCAATTCAGACCCAAGATGAACGGAAGGATTGCCGCGTTGCAAATTTGGATAGCGAGCGGACCGATTGCAATGGAAGCTGTCGAGTACTCGCCGGGCTTAATCTGCCATCCCCAAGGCATACCAAGGGCCATAACGATCATAACTATAAAACAAAGCAACAAGATTAGTCGGTGAGCCTTCGCCAAAGAAAGGCGTGAGAAAAGGGGAAGGAAACCGTACCAGCAGCAAGGAACAAGCAAATAGCCCAAGTATACTTGAACTGCTTCACCATTCTGTCAAGACCGATGAAGAAACCAGAAGGACCTGGCTCTTTCGCGGTTGACGCCCACTCAATATTGATGCTGAAAGCATGACACAAAATAGCCTTGGCACAGTTCAGACTAATACCACCGAAGAAGACGACCAGGAATGGAAGCCACAATGCCGATTTCAGAAGGGCCTTCCAGAAGACCATCTCCTTCAGTTGGTGACGAGCCATGCTGAATGCAACTGAGGCGACTCCGTTGAAGACCACAACCAGGGATATCCAAATTCCCCACGATCGCATGTAGATGTGGTCGACATCCGAGTTGAAGAGACCGACGATGATATAGTTGACGACTGATAGAAGCATGCCGGATGCGATCGCATAATCTGCAGATGTTAGAAAATGATTTCATGAGCAAAGCTTCCAGGACTCACAGGTAAAGATATATGCAATAATAGTCACCTTGCTAGTGATGGGCATGTTACTCCAAAGGAAGCGAAGGAACAGCCTCGTCACTGGGCCTTTGTAGGGCCATTTGTAGCTGTCTGGGTATTAGCAGATGAAACCATGAAAGCCTGCCTGGTCTACATTCACTTACATGGGGTTAAACACAAGCTCATTACAACCATAAGCATACTTCTCCCATCGCGTCAATTCATCATACAAGGTGAGCGACACGCCCTCCTTGAATCCGCCATTGTGATAAGTAGCCAGACGAACAGTCATGCCCTGCATCTGCAGCCGCAGACTAATATCGAAATCTTCCGAAACGTGTGCATCAGACCACCATTTTGTTTGACCATCTGAGGGATCCACATATTGAATGCTCTGGATAGCCTTCCATCGGAGAAAGGCGTTGTGACCGACGAAGGGAGAGACGTCACCGCCGCCGACACCGTACTTGATGGCAGTGTAGACAACGTCGGTGAAATATGTGACTAGAAGTCGTTGGTAAGATAGTGATCCAAACATTGGAGTAGGAGTTTAAAAAATGACTTACTTCCGTTCTCAAACATGTTGTGGACCACTTGCATGACACCGGAGCCGTGTTGAATGATTGCAACCTCGGGACTCTCATGCATCTCCAAGGCTCCGTAAAGAAGGCAGTCTACCGGAACCCGCGTGTCGCAGTCGATGCTAGTAATAGACATTAGACCGCGCCATGGGACAACAGTTTGAGAATAACATACATAAGAATGATCTCGCCGATACGAATGTTTCCTTCAGCCCCTGCATGGAATTAGTGATTTTCATGGTTGCAGAGTTGGCAGTTAATACTCACAAGTGCGACCCTCGTCTTCGGCTAGCATATTAGCGAGAGCCTGCTGGTAGAGCCTATCATCATCCTCAACCGTCAAGTCGTCATGGGTACATCCACGCTGTTGGCACTCCAACTCCGTCAAGCGCACCAATTCATCCTCGACCCTATTCGAGAACGCAAGACCGTAATTCATGTTACTAGCCTTCTTGAACTTTCCCTTGCGCTCGAAGCCGATCTTGTTCGAGATAGCCTGCGGACTACTGGTGTCTTCTTCTTCATCGGTGTTGGTGTTGTTTGCCACTGACTTGGACTTGCGGAACCAGCTGAAGAGCCCGCTCCTTTTCTGCGAAGAGCTCTTCTTGTTTGGAAGACGGGCTGTGTAGCCAATTCCATTCTCACGGTAGTATTGTTTGCGGGCATCGGCGAGCTCTGGCTGGATGCACTGCATACCGTCATCATTGATGAAGACAGATGCAGTTCCTCCTTGCTCCTCGTAGTATTGAACGGCGGCGAGAACACTCATCATGGTCGGAACAATGACACTATGCCAAATTAGCAGTGGTCATTAATCATCGATCGGAGTCTGCATACCCCTTAAGTCCCTCCTTGTACACAGGCATTTGAATTGTAATGTGAGGCAGTTCATAGTCGCGATGGAATTTCAGGTTGGGCTTGATCGCTATTATGGGGTCAACATATGTCGTGAAAGAGTATGCGGGAGTAAACCAACCAGAGTGGAACTTGGAGTTTTTCAAGCAGAAGCTGGCTGGCAGGAAAATCTGAAAAGCACTCGTGACAAGGACAATGAAAAAGAACTAAATCCTGTCAGTAATCTCCCAAAAGGGTCGACCGGGAGACGTACCAAAGAAAACAGCGCGAGCGGTGGGATAGTCACAACCTATGCTGTATGAGCCTCACATTGCAATCAGTTGGATAGCGGCATTTAGACTCACCAATGCAAAACGAGTATAGCTTCCGTCCCAGGCGAATTCATTGACTAACTGGAAGATACGTCAGAAAGGTATCTAATTGAAGAGCTGGACGCGCAAAGTCTTGAACTCACCTTAGAAACGCCAAGCGACTGTGTTAAGATCACCAACATGATAGCAAAGCTAATCTTGAAGGCATGTATCTTGTGAACTGGTCTAGGAGCCAGATTACCCTCCAGATCCACGGGTGTGTTGTCCTCCTCAGCTCCCTCCTCCAAGGCAACGGCCTTGCTGTATATCTCATGTTTCTCGTCGAGCGCTCCACGAACCGGAATGTAGGTGCTATTTGCCTTGGTTGAGACCTGCGTTGAAATTCGCAGGTCCGAGTCCAGATCGAGGGGGGAAGATCGTCCTGAAACGCGTGGGGTTGTCATGTTCGAAATACGAGGGCTCTGCACGAGAATAGACGTTAGTCGGCAGGGTAGAGGATAGCCGATTAGTAGATGTACCTTCTTGCCAAGCTGTCTCTCGACATCGTAAGCCACATTGAGAATGGCGCCCGCGTTATGCGACCAGACCAGCACGAGTCTCTCTTGCACGATGATGCAAGCGCGCGCGAAGTGAACTAGCTCGGAGTTCACGTCGTCCAAACAGGACACAACAGGGATACGGGCGCTAGTGCTCTCGACTAAGAGACTCTTCTGGCCCGGCAAAATAGAGTCGATGACGGCGGAGGTGAATCGTGATGACATGGCAATCGCGGCCGTCTCCCCCAGTCGGCTGATGGCATCAGCCAAGGCAGGATTGACATTGTATGGAAAGAAGGAATATTCATTGTCAACCTGTCGCACAGAGATGCAAGTCGATGACCAATTCTGAACGCCATGCTCAACTTCAGCTTCGTCGAACCAGCCAAGGAGAGTGGCTCGCCGTGCGAGGTATCGCGCCATCTAGAATATTGTTAGTCTTCAATGGATGGACTTTGGAATCAATCAGAGCTTACAGAGCTGGGATCTTCTCCTTCCCCAGACTCAGAAATTGAGGGCGATACTAAAGAGTGAGCAACTGAAGGCGGGCCTCGCCTTGAGCGAGCATAGCTCCCTGGCCGATGTCCAGGTGAGAGTACTCGACCAATCTCAGCGGTATCAATGTGCGGCGTGGACGATCTCGAGTGTGAATAAACTCCCTCGAAAGGGTCTTCCGGAAAATCGCCCGGGGCCTGACTCTGGACGCGACCTTCATGATTCTCGATCTCAGAGAGCGGCCACTCTTCCAATTTGGCCACCTCCTTGGTGAGTGAGTCGTCTGCTTGATTGAGGGACATAATTGCAAGCAGAGGTGTGTATGGAGCAACGAGTGGATATTTCCACAAAGGAAGAACTATGGAATTGCGGTCGCTCAATCGGTGTTGGGGCAGACTCAGAATGTATAAAAATGAACGACAGCTCAACAATTCAATGCTGCGGAGAAAGCGCGATCTAATGATAAGCTGAAGGCAAAAGAAACACCGGTCCAGACTTCAGTAGTGTGTATTGAATAGCAAACAAGGACGGCCATCGCCGGGGCGTCTCTTGCTCTGGGATGCAAGTGAATAACAGATCGGTAATCGACGCGAGCGAGACTTTGAAAAGAGGCTCAAAAAGCCGATGCTAAGGCACGAACTACAACTAGAGGCGTGGCATCGGCCACCTAACAGCAGATAGGATGTGGTCCAATGCTGGCATGGGAATAGGGCTGACATTCATGGCCTCCTCTCAACACAAGTGGGTCCGTCGATTCGCAGCATCGAGCTACTGCACTATTCGGGTAAACCAACTTGCCCTGAGAACGGACTGACCGCTATCCAAGAGACCTCAGAGGCGCCGGATAGTAACAAAAATACCCCCGAAGCACTATTTAAAGTGGGCCTACAAGCCAGCGAATTAGTTTGCGCCGATTGTAAGGGTTCGTTGAATTGTAGGCAATTTGTGGCGACGGTTCGGAGGCGTTTACTGCATTTTAGGACCAGCTTGCGAGGCCCGAGCAGCGCTAGGAACGCTCCGTCCCTTTCCGTATTATTGGCGGGCGCCCTGTGCCACTTGGTTTAAGTTACCCGAGATGTGACAGTTTCTGGATGCACTGGGTGGACGCTGACTCGCTGAGGATTTAGAGTTTAAGTTCGGTGCCTAATCCCTGCCGCCTTGGCAACGCCGCCTGAGAAGAACCACGACAACAACCGTCAGGATAGAAGCTACGTGCTGACAGTACTGAATAATATTCATATCATAACAAACCTATATCACAACAAACCTATTACATCACAACACGACTGGAATACATGGCATCGGTGGCCGACGGGACTACAAAGTGGGCTCCGGTGTATAGAGTCACCGAACTAGCTTTACCGATAGGCGCTCACCACTACCATTACCGGCTCAATGGTAACTTCATCCATGAGGCGCAAGACCGACGGCCCTGGGCCTTACTGAAAATGGTGTGAGATAGGCGAGTGGCTGCACATCCCGGGTCTATCTATCTAGGAGCCGAGACAGGGGAGGTTTGTTTGCTCCACATCTCAGCACCTGCAAGTGCAGCCAGCGAGGGCACAGCGAGGGCACCTATGGCTGTGTTTATTTCGGGAGTCAAAATACGGAGCTATCGACACAAATCATGCATCGGCTCCCATATACCTATGCGAGACGCAACTTTTTGCTACCCAGATACGGAAAATACGTTGGCGCTTTGCTAGCTAGAACCTTGTGCCCCAAGGCGCTAACGTAATTCACGGCCACACTGGCCGCTATCGCCAGTGGCCCCTTGCCACACTAAAACACCATACCAAACGCGATTTTACATCACGGTATATCAACAACCAGAAGTTGATTTTGCTTGATTTTGTGTAGATTTTAGTTTCTTAGGTAGTATTCTAAACAGTGTAGCAGAACTGATATTTGCAGAAAATGATTATTTACCTGTGTTATCAAAAATCCGTTCAGATCGAGCGATGTAGATAGACATATCAGCATAATCATGCCCGAAATTATTTTTCATCCTAATAAAAATAATTTGGAGCGCTAGGATATATCAATACTATCTTAGCCTTAAGCGTTGAATTATGAATTTGCGAAATAATATTGCATTTAGTATGATGTTCTGGGGTGGCCGGCATGGCCGTGAAGTGCGATAACTAATCCTAGCTAAGCCTGACCTGGGTAAACTTTCCAAAATGATAGTTTCCACATTTAAATGCTCCAATTTAGCGCAAATAGATCGGTTCAATTGACTTCGTAAAGTATGCACAGTCTTGTATTCAAAGTAATCGCTGATGAAAGGAACCAAACACCAAATATTACATCTGAGGCTCAATTACATGCTCCCAATTGCCACATCTTTACCGATTTAACAATCATGCCACGTTCCTCGGGTGTACCCCATGAAGGGAGCCAGGAGTCCTGGGCAAGGTAAAATTCCTTCATGGCACTGCTGCTGGCATCAACCCACGGCTTACCTCCAAGCTGGTCACTAAATAGGCCCTTGTCAGCAGAGCATCTGGGATATAAGCCAAACCAAACTTACGGGAAATAATTGTTCGTGCCACCAACGGCAACGTTGAGAATGAGGTAAAACTCCTGGTCGAACGGAGTGTTCTTGCGGTCACTTCCACTCCACGGATTGCTGGGGACGGTTTTGTTGACCGTACTGCCAGCGAAATCCCCGTAGGTCCACATGTCCACGTTCTTGTCAAAGTCAAAGTAGAGGATTTGCTGCAGGTCCCACGACAATTAGTATTTACCACAATTCAAGCCGTTTTCCACAAAACGTACCCGGAGTCGGCCATCTAGCCAGGTGAACAAATAATCCTCAGTCCATTCCAGGCCGTACGTATGATACCCATCACCGTACTTTGTCCTCTGCGCGCCCCAATCCGAGGTACTCTTCAGGTAGGCATCATTGAGATACGTAGTTCCCCAATGCATGGTCGAGGTCACAATGTTGTTTCCGAGAGAATAGGTCTCAGCGTCATTGCCCCGAGATTCGCAGATATCAATCTCGCCACTCTTTGGCCATTCGCCGTAAACGGAGTCCTCTGGCATCATCCTATCGTCTGTTAGCCTGTTTCTCGTAAAATGGAGCGGCGATGGCCTACCAGATAGCGGGCCACAGCCAGTCCCCCTTTGCCAGCTTTGCGACAACTTCCACCCGACCATACTTGATCGTCTTCTTGCCTTTTGTAGTGAGACGAGCAGACCTAACGGGAGGCAGGATTTGTCCAGATGTCAAGTTACTGAATACCTCGCATGGGCTCCAATCCGCGAGTGTGGACGTACGCTGCACCGTATAGGTGCATGTCCCGTCGGCGGTCAAATTTAGAAGAGTGTTGTTGAGAAGTTGTGCTTCCGTGTATTGGGTATCTTGGAGGGTGAGCGTTGGGACAATGTGCAGGCCCTCGGCGTCAACGTAGGAGTTTCTCGGATCGGTCGTCGTCCAGTCAAAAGAACCCGTTCTATGAAGACATAACGTTAGTGGAGAGCCCAAGACGGAATGCGATCGGTGGATCCTCACCCAAAGCCATTGAGCTGCACTTCGTGACTCCAGACGTTGCTGTCTAATGTAGCAAAATCATCATCGAGGATCATGCACCACTTGAGATGGAAAGTCAATCAATGAGTCTGTTAGACACATTTGGAAAGTCATCGAGAACTTACCTCGTGTTGGGGAACTTGCGCATACGCAGCCCAACAGATATAGCCCGAAACAACTTTGAACGATTGTCAATATCCCATGTACCAAAATCAGGTTGTTGTACTTACCCAATGCAATGGAAGCGCAAGTATAGAAGATAATACTATCCCAATTGAGCTTTTTCTTGTTCTCTTCTAGCCAAGGCTTTTCGAACTCCCCGATCAGCCGAGAGCTTTTGAAGCGTCGCCGAGGACGAGCTGGAGGTACTGCGCTCACAATTAGCAACGTCAGTAACCTGCATCCTTGGAAAAGAATTACCTGGAATTTCACCAACGGCGGTGTCAAGTCTTCGCGACCGGATAGACCCAGCAGGAGTCGCAAACGGTGGTGTAGAAAAAGGGTTTTGCGAAGCGCGAAAATGCTCCATGATTGTCTCGGTAGTTTTTCTCAAGAACTTCTAGAGCTCTATGATACTGGGGAATCGGGATGTAAATAAATCGGATTTGAGTATAATACTCTCAAAGAGCTGTTCTAGCTGAAAAGTTATAAGATACATGGCATTTTGCTGGATCGCATCCGCCATAGTTCTGGATTCTACGGCATTATCGGTATCGGAATTTCCACGTTTGCTTTTGCCATCAATTGACAAAGAGGATGGTCTTGCCGAGCGGTAATAATGCAGCGCTCCGGAGACAGGGGTCCATGACTGCAGGCGAACTACGCCAAGCGTGGAAATGCAGCTAGCGTGGCGAGAAACGTGCTGAGGACAGTCGGACCCGAGCCACTCTTGAGCACAGAGTCTCCGCCTCTATTTTCTCATGGCTGGTCATAGCGCCAGACCAGGCCATGCCTTATCTCTCGTTCTTTGATCCCAATGACAAAAGTACCCTCTGAGGCCAAACACGCTCTAGACGTACTAACTACGAGACTAATCTAGATCTCTCTTGACTCAACGTTAGATCGGCAATTCCTGCCCGAGGGGTTCGTCGCAATAACTACCGGTGAACTCCTTGCCAAATATTATTTCAAATTATATTTTCCTATTTTACGTGTTTCTCGATCTGAAGCTCTCTCTCCTCATCCCAAATGATGCCTAGTACACGGTCGCGCTACTGCAGTCGTAGGACATACAGCGCCCCAGGCTCGACAGATGGAAATTCGAAACGAGCTCCCCAGGACTGATTGCTCATGTCGGCTTGACCGATAGTGGAGAGACCAGCCAGATAGGCATGGCAGTGGTTTGTAAGGTTTTCAGCTTGGGCATTCGCCGTCTTTGCTCAAAGAGAGAACCTAGCGGCTTCGTGGCTTGCTGAAGTCTGGGATAACTCGCCAAAGAACCATCATTATAGGCCCAACGCCTCTGTGTGGTGACTCGGGAATACCGTGGGCGTCAATAGAGGAAACTCTACGTGCTGCCTTCAGCCATGGTGTTGCTCATGGTAAGAACTCTCGATCCATGTGGTTATTCTGTTGGACCGTCCAGGCGGATCTCTGGTCAGAGCGCGGCTCAAAGTGAGATTCAGGGCTGAAAGGCCTGCTCGGCATTTCTTGACTTTGATTACTTTTCACTGTATTCGGTGGCTGGAATCCTATGTGGCTGCTCGACCGTCGGGCTCCAATCCTTCTGTTATATAAAGCTCTCAAAAAGTCCGGGGCGGTATGTACCCCCTCCCCCTGGTATTCACCATCGCTCCACTGGAATTGATAATCGAACTGAGATCCAATTATCCTGTGTGATACTGCACTATCGCTCGCGTTATCGATATGTTGTCTATCAAGTTGCTTCTCACCGGCCTGACCGTGGCCTCCGCTACTCCCACGGGCCTGAGCGTGCGTCCATGACCCACTTCTGCAAGTTTTCCAGTTGACTGAACAATTGTCTTGATAGCAGTCTCTCGTCCCAAGATCTTCGGTATCTACCACAGGCCTCTGCGGAGCCTACAATGGTACCGCCACCTGTGCAGGCAGTGCCTTCGGTAATTGCTGCTCCCAGTTCGGCTGGTGCGGTAGCAGCACCGACTACTGCGGCAGCGGATGTCAGTCCAACTACGGCACTTGCGGAGTCTCCACCACTGTGTCCTGGAAGAGCCTTGGCTGCTACTCTGATAGCACCTCTGCCCGCGCCCTCAACACCTCCGAGCTTGTCTCTGGAGGCACAGTCGAGGCATGCCAGTCCACCTGCCAGAATCTGGGCTTCACCTTCGCCGGTATGGAGTTCGGCACGCAGTGCTTCTGTGGCACGGCTATCATGAACAATGCTGCGCCCATTGCCTCATCCAACTGCAACATCGCGTGCCCGCAGAACTCCGCCGAGATCTGTGGTGGGTCCAACGCTATCAGCATTTACTCGGTCGTGCCTGTCTGGCAGAGCATCGGCTGCTACACCGACACCACTCTCAAGCGTACTCTTGCCCAGTCCTTCAATGTTGCTGGTAACACTGTCGAGGGTTGTCAGGCTGTTTGCCAGCAGAATGGATATATCTACGCTGGTATGGAGTATGGAACTCAGTGCTTCTGTGGCAACAGCATTGATAACGGTGCTACTCTCACTTCTGGCTGCGGCACTGCTTGCCCCGGAAACTCGGCTGAGGTCTGCGGTGGTGCGAATGCCCTCAGCATGTACTATCTCTTTCAGTAGGTAATATCTCTTGGCGTCGGCGGCTTTGGTGGCGCCTGTACGCACTGGGAACCCTCGGGTGGATTGGTTGTGGGCTGGGGGTATGGCTTGTACTGCTGATGGTTTTGAGCTTGTCGGACCTTGAACAAAGTATTATCACTTTAGTAATTAATACCACGCTGATCCCACAGGTTATGTCAGTTTCTAACTTTTGAGTATGCCCCTCGTGTAGTTTCGACAGATTTCTAGATCCGTGGACCCCAACCCAGGCAGGAGGAGGAGACTACACGTACCTACCGAGTTGATATTGGTTAAAAGCCGTAATGATAGTGGTTTATATCGATGAAAGGGTTGGTGAACTTGAACTTACCGCGCCTAATCCTTGCTGGGTGGGAGGCATACTTATACGAGTGCAAGCTCGAATTGGACAGCATAAGCCGTTTAGTCAGGTGTTCCTTGCACCACCATTGGCAGATCTCAGGATGTTACCTTCGCGCAACTTCTCTCATGGAACTCTGCATCAACTCCATATGCTCGTACGTGTTTCTGTTCGCGCTACCTGTTCGCGCGGTCATATAAGATACAACGCTGAAGACTACTTTAGGAACCTTAAAAGTCTAACCAACACTGGCATGTGTAGTAGTAACTCGGTGTGAAACTACCTAATGGCCCCGGGATAATACCTAATTCTAAAAGTTGCCGACGTTCCGCGGTGAGCCGTGTAAACTCTGGCTCGAACAGGTCACGTAGTGTTCCCATCCCAGACTTCCAATGGGACTTCTGGAACTCCATCCCTGCAGGGAATTTTCACCAGAGCCGTACAGAAAGTCATTGACCTCGTTTTCCAACCAGACGCCCCTTCCGATCATGATCTCAAATCCCGGCATAATATCCGAACACTTGCTCTAATAGTTTGATGTAACCGACGGAGTTCCTGTGCGTATAGCCTCGAGAAGAGAACTAAAGCAATCCTCTTTAATTTGAAAATAGTAAAGGTTAAAGTTAATAGAGAGCAGCGTTCTCGGGAGAAGCCTTAGTAGATTAACAATACCTATCTGGTTTACACGCATCAACACGGCAGAGACTACAGCGGCGAAGGGCTGGCTAGTATTTAATAGGAAACCACGTTCTTCAAAAGGGTCGGCGGGTTTATAGGCGAGGCCCGATTTTTGTCGATAAACTAATATATTCTAGGTTCTTTGCTTCACTATAGAGCACGATCAAGGCATCGACCGCTATATTCGGCCTAGTAATACGTTCTATTTCCGCAAACAAAAAAGGGCAGATTTAAATAGTGGAATTGCCCCCCTCCATCATAGCTAATTAGTGACTATATTCATCGATTAGTTAGCCTAGTATAGAGCAATTCTAACCCCGTACTATGACTCCTGATAGGCCTCTAGTATCTCAAACCGTTCAACCAGCATTCCGAGACAGATCCTTTGATAAGCTGTCTGCGACACATCTTTATCTCTTGGAGGATAAGGAAAATGTGGCATGACTGGTGTCAAGTTTCAAGGGAACCTAGTTCTCTGCGGTAGGGCTACTGCGGAATGCGGCGCTTGAGTCTGCGATGTTGGTGGTCCTGGCTCAAGATTGCATTGGTCAACGATTCTTGAGTTCTCAACTCTTTGGTCGGCAAGGGAGGGGGCCTGGGTAATGAGGTTTCCTCCGGTCTATAGGCGTCAAGTGTCTCTCTGCCCCGTCGTATCTTGTCAAGTTCTTCGTTGAGGCGTATCCTCTCCTTTTGAGTCTCGGAAGGCTCTGCTGCGACTTTGTGAATTTGATCATCATTGATGCCTACAACAGTCTGACTGGAAATAGATCTTTGAGAGGAGAGAGAAGACAATTCTCGATTGCAAGGAGTGCAACGTTTTCGACGAAGGTCACGACTGTTGTCTAGGATTAGCGGTCAGTACTGGCTATTGGAAGCTTCTTTTGAAAAGGTTTCCCTGGACTCACGTCGTAATACGTCTACATTTAATCAATACTTTGCTCCGCACCGCACTCATCGCTACAAGAGTGCAGCTTGTTCGCCGCCTTCTCCAAATCCGCGGAGTGAACCGTTTTAGGTTGCGTGAGATGGCTAGCGGGGACCATGCCGTCGAGTCAAGGCAACGAGCTGGTGCTTTTTGCATAAGCTGTTCATCTTGTTGAGGAGCAAGTCTCCCACCGGAAGCGGATGGCCGCAATTGTAGTAAGAGGTAAGCTCTTCAAGTTTCGTTGATAATTTCTCCTTCGTCTTGTCGAGTGCCGGCGAGATTAGATGACGCATGAGAGAAACACAAGTGTGATCATCTGTTAAATTCTTCAACCGTACTTATGTTCGCATTAGGCCTCTACTAGAGATGCATTCAAACCAAAACCACAGTTATACAAAGGGCGAATGGAGTCATGTAATTCTACAGCCTATGGCAAATCTAGCTCATAAGACTATGTGTTAGATTTCCTATCAATCTAATCTGCAGAAATTGAGAGAACTCTTGACAAATTCCATGGTTGCTGAATCATTGACCAAATGAGGTCCAGACTCTCACGGTAATGGGGTAGTCAGCACAGTAGCCCAGTTTCAGTAGATTGAACTTCTCATGCAATAAGCACACTGGAAATCAAATCTTGGCAACCTGCAAATCAGGTCCTTGGAGTAGATAAGACATGCGTGGTCCGTCAAACACAAAATGCGTTTTAGATTGGCGTTGAAAGATGTCTTTCCTCCATATCTGCGCATGAATCTTCTCGTCTAAGAACGTGCGGCGCCCAATTCAAGGCTCTTTCCGTCCAGATATGCCTGGCGGATAACGTTGTGGAATCGATCCGAGAACCGACAGGGGTTGTCCCGCAGGAATTCAAGGATACAGGCCGGAGCTGGCATGGTTTCGAAGCCGATACCAGTATCGAGAAGGGTAGAGAGAAGGATTTGAAGATTCCAGATACGCGAGTTCAAGTACCGGTGACGGTCTGGCATGGCATGCTCGAGTTCGTCCATGCAGGCCTTGTTATCTATGCAGGCCTTGATAACCGTCATACCCTCGTACAGGCCCTCGGCCAGTTCCTTTCTCCACTCAGAGATTGGGGCTTGTAAGAGTATATCCCACTTCATGATGGTTTCCCGCCTGAGTTGGAAAGTCATGAGGAGGTCCCAACACTTCTGCTTGATGTTGACATCCTCATTCGCGCAGTGCGGACCTGGGGCAGTGGGAGTTGGCTGTGTTCCATGACTTGGCTGGCGCTCAGCAGGCAATGTCAGCTGATTGTTCATGACAGTTGCCGAATAAGGTGAGGACAGTGGACGTTCCATGGTGGGATGGGCATGGGGTGCACGCCGAGTATTTTCGATGACAGGTGTAGAAGGAGGAGCACCCAGGGGATTTTCCATGCCGGGTTCATCATAAGGTGCCTGCAGAGAAGCGTGCGTGGGGAATCCAGAAGGAGGTGCACGCAGAGGGTTTTCCATGACAGGTTCGCCATAAGGCACAACCAGAGCACTCCCAATGAGGACTCCACCGGCATACAGATGACCTCCAACGAGGATTGCGGAAGGAGGTGCACGCGAAGGAATTTCCATGACAGGCTGAGCGTAAGGCACACGTGGAGGATTTCCCACGACGCTCGGAGGAGCCCGCAGAGGATTTGGCATGACGGGCTCAGCATAAGGCACACGCGGAAGATTTTCCATGACAGGAGCCGAAGGACGTGCAGGCCGAGCCTTTTCCATGACCGGTGCAAAAGGACGTGCATGAGGATTGGGCATGACAGATGCCGAAGTATGAGCAGGCAAACGATTATCCATGACGCTTCCCTTAGCAGCTGCACGCTGAGGGCCTACCATTGTGCTTGGCGTGAATGGAGGACTCAGAGGATTCAGAGCCCTTGCGTGCACTTTCGGGATGGATGAATCCATCGTGAGGGCGTCTAAGGCTTGTAGCCTTGCTGGTGTGTTGTCTATCACGTTATGGTGATCTAAACAACGATGCGAGAGAATATTAGAGAGATATTCAGATGTAACGGAGCCCGTGTGTTTTCATGTCTGAGGATCGCAGGAAGGGAAAGGTGCTCACCTTGGGACAGGTCTGATTAAGTCGGATGGATGGAAGAGTGTTGCTGGAGGGACTCTCCGTGCTTGACGAGGTGGGGACGGAGAGAGTGTTTGGGAGAGTGGGAGAAGAGCAAGAGCGTCGGGTCAGAGACGAAAGAAGACAGAATCGCCTAGTCTCAAAATCTCGACGCGTAGTTCTTTTGTGAGGCAATAAACAGAGGCTGGCCGGATGTTTGCTTGATACTTTACTTTTATCTAGAGGCTCTCCGGGTGCACATCAACGTTCATTTCAAGGTAGCACTAGCAAAACAATTTCAAGGTATCATCCGGATCCAATGTCTAGAGCTACGTGGAAAGAATTGATTATGTTCCTGTTTTGAGGGCTATCGATAATTTTATTGTACTGCATTTGCTTCAGAACGAGTCCTAGCCAGGATAGTCATGTTGAGTAAAACATGTTCTTCAATAAGGCCGATGATGAGACAGAAAGATGGATTCAAAGTCTAGCCTCGTGACGGTTGTGGCAAGTCAAGTCCAGATGCTCGTGAAGACCTTGTCCCATGATCATCATCATCTCCATCACCGGGAGGTGGGTTTCATTTGGTTGCTCTTTCGGCAACCTCGATTTCAAAGATGAGACAGAAGGGTTGATCTAAAGTCAAGCCTCGTGATGGTTCTGGCAAGGCCAGTTCAGGTGTGCGTGAAGGTTGTGTCCGATGATCATCATCAGCTCTATCGCCGGGAGTTTGGGCTTCCTCGGTTGCGCTTTTGACATCCATCTAGGCTGTTCACATCGTACAGTTTGGTAAATATAACGTCCTGTGGTGCAGATGCGATGGGGAACAGTTCTCGATAAATTCTTTCGAAGTCCTCGTCTGAGAGGTCCTCCTGCCACAGTTGGTCCTCCCCTTCCACAATACCCTCTTCCACCATCCTCTTGGCCTCTTCCTGGCCGAAACGTCGAGTGAGTTCCTCGAGGGTAGAATGGCACGTCTGAGCAAATTGGATGATCAATGCCGTGGTGTTTATGTCGCGCATGGTGTTTGCTTTGTCAAGGAAAGACCAAAACTGTTCCTGATTTTCTTCACTAGGTCGTGTGGCTAGAAAGGCATTCCAGCAGAGTTCTTTGGCTTGACGGGTATCCAACGGGGCCCTGGGGGTAGGGAGGGTAGGGGCAAGGGAGCCCATCGGGTTGAGCTGAGCTGCGGAGATTTTTGCGCACGATGGCTGTTGAGAATTGTCAAGACGAGCGTAAATGAAATGGTCGAGAACGTACAAGTTGAAATGAGGTTGAGGAAAGGTAGAAAGATGGCAGGATGGGGGCGAGGAGGAAGGAACAATCAAGTCAAGTGAGTCGAGCATCTGAGGGTGCCTTCTCGTATGGGAATACAGACATTTGAGGCCATGTGACTTGCTGCCACTGTCTTTAAAATAGGCTGAGATAAGATTGCAAAGGCTTCCAACATTAAGCTTTAGACAGCCGAGGTAGTAAGGCCGGCAAATGATGCCAGAGCTGGCTAATAAATGGACGAGGCATAGACTACATAGTGATCTATCTATTCAAAAACAAAGCGACGATTGACATTGTTACGAATCTCTCTCTATGTGAGGTATCTCATTGATTTTTCCAAGCACTTAATTCCAGAGACTTGAAAGCCAGGTCATAAAAGTCAACTGAAGAAGCGAGCCCCAATGCTCACTCAAGCTACAGCTGCGGCCACATAAACGTCCGTCTCCAGTAGGGATGAAACCTTCCTATGAAATCCCCTGCAATCTATCCCAAACTGTCCACCGATCTGATTGACATCTCATCTGTGCCTAGCCCAGAGCATCATTCAATATAGCCCCAAGTCCGGCGGTTTGCAACCGCTTTAAAAAACCACCCACAACCATCCGCTAACCACCCGAGTGTCAGGTCCGGAAGTCAATGTTACAATCATGGAAGGGAGATTAGTTACCAACACCCAGATTCTGAATTGGAGACGTGGGGATGTCTATGGTCGCAACACGCGGAAGTAGAGGGAGGATATACAAATCTCCCGGGAACTCTCTTGCAATTTTCTATCCTAAAAGACCCAAAGACAGTCAAAGATAAGGTCTTATGAACAGGTATACAATCCTGAAGCACAGGGACAAATGGTGAGAAATTAGCATCGTTCCTTGGCAACCTCCAGGGCTCTGGTCTGGGGACCGGAAATCTCTATCAGGCGCTATCACAAGTCATGGTGATAATGTCCGACTCTCTTTCGACATGGGTGATGTGACTGGTAAGTTGACATGCAGAGAGATTCGAAAATTTGAGCGAGTGTGTAAAAGATACAACATAACGCACAACTTGGCAAAGTATGACCCATGACAGACGTTGCAGCATGAAAGGCTCAGACCACTCTGAATTGCATTCGAAGAAAGACAGTCCATGAACATGACCCCCTTTAAAACTGCTTTCACATTTTTCTTCATGCGAATGATGGGTAGCTTTCATTGCATTGCATATTGTTTTCTTGTTCACTAACCTCAAAATCGCCAAGTTCCATAGAACAGAAATCTTCTTGCCTAGGAAAGCAACTAGCAGGCGGGTACAAAGGATGGCATTGAGAGAATATTGCAAAAGCAGCCACAGAGGTCTGGCAAAAAACACAACGTTCAGGTACGAGCGTGACACGCAGTCTGGCTGAATTGCTTCGACATTGTACAACGATCCAGCCAGGCAATTGAGCTGGCAAAAGAACGAACTGGGGCAATTGATAGTTAGCGATAAACCACTTTAAGGACTGCAAATCGGAAATAGTCAGAAGCAGGAAAGTCTCCAGGGGCATAATTAATACCCAAAGAAGACGGAAAATCGACATATGTTATACTTACCCACTTTTCAATAAGCAGTCTCCTCGATGCGATTTATCTCTATTTCGAGATTCTTGTGAAGGCAGCGAACAAGCACCTTAAGAGCGGCTCTCTGCTGAGTCGGCGTATCAGAGTCCGTTAAGCTGTTCACCAGGGCTCGTCCAGCTTTAATGTATTTGAAGAATTTCTCGACTGCCTTTTCATTGGGATAGCTGTCCTCCCAGTCACTGGTCATCAGAAGCGTGAAGAGGGAATTGTCAGTCTCATTCAGACTATTCTCCAAGATTCTCTGGGTATTTTTGTCCATGCCGGGGTTCACGGCACGGAAAACATTCATCGCGGTGGCGGTGGATGAGGTCTCGGAAGTATCTGGTTCAGCGTCCGACATGATGAGTGAGTTCTTCATGTTGCCTTGAGAGGTGAGAAGCAGTAGTTTGATGGAGAGATAAAGAGGACATGTGGAAGCTCCGGGGTATTAGACATGATTAAATAGCAAGAAACAGAGAAACGAAGCGCGTATTTCGTTGGGCCAGCAATGGGAAGAGCCATCCTGTAGGACAAAGAACGTCCACAGCGACTGCAGTCGACGCTACAAAATCAAGTGGGAGGGGAGAGGGTAAGATACAGGGTATCTGCCGCTTTTGGCATACTGACAAAGAAAGGTAGACTCCATGAAGGCAAGTACGAGCTTCGATTTGCAGAAAAGTAACCCTGTGGATCCTGCAACGAATCAGTCAAAGAAATCCTCTTAGCCTGTGGCAGAAGATTCTAGGCGGAGAAAATTCTTTGTGAGTGTCGTCGCTGTCTGTACCTATTTTCGTTTCTTACTTTCGGGACCGCCCTAGCTTTTCCATTTTGAATGATCTCAAGAAAGCCGATGGACCCAAGTTCTTGGCTAAACATTTCCCTTCTCATGCTTCCAGACTGCACAAACAAACGTCTGACGTAGGCTTAAACATCGTCTGCCAAAAAGTTCAGCTTCTAGAAAACGACCGGGCTACATAGCGGACAGCTGCATTCAACCACTTTGAACTTCTAATCTTAGCGTAAAGGTACACTCATGCCTTCGAAACATGACGGTATCATGAAGCTGGAGCCGAAACAAAGAATCTCAAACATGTGGGGGCGTTCCCAACAGCGCTGGCATGGTCAAAGAAATACTCAAAGCTAAGGTTGATGGGACTAACCAATAATCAAACCGTAATATGAACGAACGGGTTAGAAGCAGGCATTCGCCTCCGTAGTCGGAAAGCAACTTCCTTCTTTGGGGCGAGACTTGCGCCAAAATCTGGGGTTGCTTAGGTAGTAGGGAGATGGTTTTTGACGAGATTGGAACACATCCTATTCCAGTATGAAAAAAAAATAGCAGATACAGAACAATGCCAGTCCTTTGCTCATTACTCTTGCCTCAATAACTATTACATATCTATGACAGTGGAAAAGAAACAATGGAAAAGAAGAGAGAAAGCATCAACGTCACCGTCCATCAAGAAGGCAGGCCAAAGGGACCAATTCGCAAGACCACATCCAAGGACTCACAGCTCAGTGGCACAGGAGGTATTCGAAATAATGACAAAGGAAGAGAAGTACATGTTAACGTGGTAGGGTAATGAGGAACAGACTCCGAGTCAAAGAAGTCACAGGACGAGGGAGTAGGTGTAACAGAGGTGGAGGGAAAGGGCAGTGGGGTATGTATATCACGGCCAGGGAGAATCACAGTCGAGATCACAAGGGGAATGCAACTTTTGGAAAACCCATCTACTCGGGCTTCTTGCCGACCATCAGGTACATGGGGGTGAACAGGTTCTTCTGAGCACCCTCGACCAAGCAGTCAGCAGCCAGGGCCAGGCTGTCAGCGGTCTTCTGGGAGCCCCGGGGGAACAGACCGATGGTCTCACCAGCACCGACGAAGCGGTGGGCAAGGCCACGGCCCCACCAGGTCATGCGGGCAATGGTGAAGAAGTCCCAGACGGAGCCCATGTGCTTGAACGAACCGGCCAGCGGGTAGTACCAGGGCGTAGCGTCGGGGCGGGCAGCCAGATCCTCGTGGTGGAGGAGCTCGAAGCCAGCATCACGGATGGCCTTGAGACCCTCGGAGATGGTGACCATGTTGGAGATACCGTCACCTTGCTCGATACCGAGACGGATACGGCGGTGTTCGGGATCATCGTTGTTGTACTCGTCGGTCATGAGCCACTCGTAAACACCGAACTTGCCGCCGGGCTTGAGGACACGGAAGATCTCCTTGTAGACGCCGACCAGCTCGGGAGCGTGGACGGTGGCCTCGATGGCGTAAACGGCGTCGAAGCTGTTGTCGGGGAATTTCATCTGCATGAAGTCACCCTTGACAAAGGCCATCTTCTCGGAGAGACCCTGCTTGACGGCATAGTGGGTAGCACGGTCAATCTGGTAGTCGTTGTTGTTGAGACCAGTGACGTGGGCACCGGTGAACTTGACCATCTCACGGGCCGGGCCACCGACACCGCAACCAACGTCCAAAACCTTCATGCCCTCCGTAATACCGGTCTGCATGGCGAGATAGTGCTCGTGGCGGGCGATGGCCTGGTTGAAGGGCTCGCCGTAGGCGAAACGGCAGAAGTGGAAGGAGGAGCCCCAGCCGTACTCGTAGAAGTCGGTAGCCAGGTTGTAGTAGCTGTTTTGGATGTCAGGAATCATAATACAACATAGGGAGACTTTGATCTGTCGCAAAGCGCAAGCCAATGTCCAGGAGAGGGGATTACGTACTGTCGGGTGAGGGTGGCGTATTCCTTGCGACGAGCCTGATGCAGAATTCAAGTCAATCAATTGCTCTTTGCAAAATCCAATGCGCCAAGTGCGTCCTCATTCCATACCTCACGAGTCTCGGCAGTCTCCTCCTCGTGGCCCTTGTTGTCCCAGTGCTTGAAGTACTCGTCGACAGCAGCCTTCTGGGCAGCATTGTCCTTGCCGCGCAGGGCAGTCAGACCACCGCGGACCTTGGCCGATTTGCCGTGCATGGCCTGGTTGAAGGCAGCATCGCGCGCAACGTCCTCACGTTCGAGAGCAGTAGGAGCCATTGTG
>JAXQJV010000049.1:0-44165 GCA_037042255.1 Penicillium sp. PG106-07D | reverse complement strand
GATGAAGTTAGTATGATGGATGCTAGAACATTAGATCTCATTGACAAAACAGCCAGGGATATAAGGAATAATAACCTGCTTCACGTTATAAAGAATGACTTGGGTAAGAAACATGCATCAACAAGCTTCTCAATTTGATGGAATGCTTCGAGGTTTCATCGATCACGGATATTCCTCGAGAAGTACATTTTGTGGTCAGATTTGAAAACTGTCATTATCAACAAGAAATCCAAATTTGGTAACCGGAAAAGCGATTGCGCATGTTCTGCTCATCGACCTGGGGCCAGGCTTCGCAATAAAGCCGAGACTGGCCTATCTATGCTTCGGCAAATCGAGCAACATCCCCAGCAACATGCGTCATTTGTTTGGCCCATAATGCATCAACGATGGCCCGATTAACTCCAGAAAGTCTGATAATGGCCGGGCATGTTTCGAAAGGGGTGCTTCCTATATGCTGCAACAAGAGATGTTCAGCTGATGCCCTGATAGCGACGGATCGCAAGGAAACCTAACATACCCTCTACAAAAGCGAATGATACACGATGAGAACAGAGTTCATACAAAGTTCATAAGATATGATGTATCATTCCGAAAAGCTTGATGCCTTGTGTAGCTGAACAAACAACCTATAAATATAAGAATGTGATTAAAGGGCGTGCCATATCAATACAACCAGGCCTAGAGCCGATGGATTAGTGAGTGAGAGACCAGTAGGTGCAGAGTTTTTGCTGCTAGTAGTTGAGCCGGTAGCATTGCCTGCGGCTCCAGTGCCATTAGAACCCGTGGCAGCGCTAGTAGTTGATCCATTAGCAGCGCTCGCGGTTCCAGTGCCACTAGCGCGTTCCGTGGCAGATGATGAATGGGAGGACGAGGAAGGTGATGGCTTGGGGCACACGTTGTTATACACAAATTGCTCAGGAGCGCCACTACAAGTGGTGGCAGACCCAGCATTATATGTGCCGTTAGTGTACATCCAGCAAGTGCCCGAGGCATAGGGCGAGTTGTCCGGATTATGCGGATTGAAGACGACATAGCTGCAGGAATCGGCCTCGGCACATTGACTCAAGCAGTCTGTTGCGCCCAAACTCGCAGAACAAGTGGAAAAACAGTCCCCAGGCGCCGGGTACCCGCAGACCGAGGCAATGGCCGAGGGAGTCGCGGTGGCGGCGCAGGCGCCAGCAGTGGTGGTTGCGCTCCCGCCAGAGCACACGGGCTTGTCGTAGACAGACAGCCAGGCGTTGCCGCAAGTCGAACTACCTTTGCTCGCATCGAACGTTTGACCCGGGTACAGCCAGCACGTGCCGGTGCCAGTGTACGGGTTACCGGCCGCAAAGATAACAAAACTGCAGGGTGGGTGGGCGTTACAGTAGTCCCAGCAGGTGGGCCTGCCGTCGCTGGCGACGGCAAAGTCTGGGCCAGGTTCCGGGTAGTCGCAGAGTTTGGTGACGAGGGATGCTGTACAGCTTGGTGCCGAGGCAGTGGACGTAGCAGATGTCGCTACAGATTCAGCAGGGTCTGCTAGAGCCCGTGGAAGTAATAGGGCGATAGAGGCCCAGAAAGGAGCGATCTTCATGGCAGCGAGCGTAAGCAAAGTGTCCGAAACTGGGAGAAGTATTAATATTTGAATGGTCTCTAGTATGATTGGTCCATGCTGAAAGTAGATTATGGCTTACGCGAGTGATCGGGTCTTTCTTTGCAGAGAATGAAGAATAATTCAAGTTGATTGAGTGAAGAAGCAAGTCGCTCTGCGACCGAAGAAAAGGGGCCAACAAGCGAGTGTGACCTAGTGCTATTTGAACTTTTGTCCTAACTAACTAGCAATGTAACCTGGCAGGCCGGATCGGAGGAATAATAGTCCTAGCGCACATAGGATTCTGCGGGATGGGGTCCGACAGTCAACTCCATTTGATACGTACGTCCTGAGTAAGACACGTCCGATGGCGTTCCAGCGTGGTCAAGGTCTCTACCACGCCATTCAGGATGCCTACGATGAGTTTAAGGCAATTGAATCATTTTGGAACCATGGCCACATTTCCATCGAACAACGCCCAATTGTGGTTTGACGTCTATAAGACTGATATGATTGCGCGGACAGCAAATGAAGTTCGACTGGGCGATGGAAGCAGCGGGGCCATGCATGATTAGTCGAAAATGATGCAGAGTCCTATAATGCGGGAAGGCATGGTAATTGAGAAGTAGAAGCCCTATCAGTTGTTCTGGCTTGTTCTGGGTTGGCCAAAGGCAATAGTGGAGGATGGACATAGTGCGGACGAGTGAATTGTCGGATGGATGGCTACTCGAGTGATACGTCTACATTTCCGGTCCAGACTTGCTCTACGTCTTGAGAGCAAGGGAGATGAGAAGCTACTTGGTATCAAGAGAAGTGGGAGATAATATCAGTGGAAGTTGCTGTGGGTGTCGTTTCTCGTAGAGTGGCGTGCGTTATAATTCCCAAGGTCGCGCATTTCCATTACATGAAAGTCTCAATTCTCTTTGATATTATGAGATGTTATCTCAGAAATCTGGCTGATGCTCATGTTGCCGCCACCGCACCTCCTTTCCAATGCTCAGTTTCTCATACCATTGAAGCATATCCTTCAAAATCGGAACAACCCGACCATTTTGAATATCTTGCAGGGACCCTCCCTCGCCCCTCGGCCAGCCCATCCGGATAACGATCCCACTTGTCAGGATCGTGAACATTCTGTCGTGGTACAAAGAAGTCTTGGAGCTCAGCGCGCAGACCTTCTGAGATCGACACTTGCCTCGACTGGATCCTAGATCGAACTGATCCCTTGAATGCGTGGAAGAGATGTCTGCCAACCTGCGATAGGATATGTCGAGAGTTACAAGTGGCGTGCATTTTTCCATGGGATACAGCGGGAAAATTTAAAGGTACGGATTTTCAACTTAAGTCTTTTTGATATGCTAATCAGCATGGGCCATCATAGGCAAAAAGCCGACCCCTCCAAGAAATTAGATAGCCAAAGTCATCTGAAGGAAGCAGAGGCATTTGTGCCTGGGCGCACTGCCGAAAACATCCATCAGAGAATTCTTGGTATGGATGTGACCGATTTTTGGACTACCTCAGATATATTTAGTACGATCGCCCTAGTGCTACTGAACCTGCCAACTAATAACGACAGATCCATATGACCGTATTTTCAGGACCACATAGAAAAGATATGTGACATTGACATCCATACCTCATAACCCAACACTCATCGAAACACTTCAAGGCACCTTCAGTTTACGAGTCAGCAAGCAATGCCCGAGAAGCAAAGCGCAAATGATTTGAACTCCGTCCACACGCTAACGAGCCCCTTAAATTTCGACCAGAGAATGGAAGCACCCCGTCTTCTTAATGTGAGCATGCGACTTCGGTGCTCGATGCTTCACATCTCGGCGGGTAACAGTCGCATTGTGAGGAGGGATGGAAGCGAGGCTGTTGGCGTAGGTTGCCACGGCAAAAGCGGTGGCCTTCGAGTTGATCAGGAATGCCTCGTGATTGAGATTGGTGCAGTTGTCCCCAGCAGCATGGTAATTGGTATCGTAGGCAACATTCGCTTGTCCTCCGAACATTTTCGCCTCGGCCTCAGTCATGACGCCTTCAGCGCCAGTGAAGAGACCACCTGCAGGAATTCCTCGCGAGATGAACCCATCGTAGTCTGATCGGCCATCGAAAGCTGTTGGAATGTATGGCAAGTTCTTTGAAGTGTAATACTTTTCAAACAGAGCCTCGATCTGAGCGGAACCACCGGGTCCGGTCTGGTTGAAGGCGCTTCCGTCTCCATCATAGATCATGAGCGCGTAGTTGGGAGAGGCAATCATATCGAAGTTGAGATAAAGTCGGATTTTTGCGAGTTCGGCGGCGTCGAGGTGGGAGGTGTAGTATTCACTACCCAACAAGCCAAACTCTTCGGCAGTCCAGAAACAGAACCTCACGGCATTCTTAACAGAGAATCGAGTCAATGCTCGTGCGACGACGAGATTACTGATAATTCCCGAGCCATCATCGTTAATGCCTGGGCCCGCTTCCACTGAATCGGTATGACCTCCCAATGCAACAACGTTGTTGTGATCGCCACCCTTTGTCTCCGCAATCACGTTGAAAGTCGTGCGATTCTCGATTTGGCTGTCGATCATCAGAGAAAGTGTCACGGCACCTTTCGCTGCGGCACTGAGCAAAGTTTGGCCATCGTTGCCAGAGATGCCCCCAATGGCAACATAAGAACCATGATCAGGGGTTGCTCCGCCCAAAGTTCCACTGAGAGATCCCGCTTCATTGTTGTAGACTAAGACAGCAGCTGCATTCGCTCCAGCAGCAAACACCGACTTCTCAGCGAAGGCACATTCACCCCGCTTGATCAGGGCAATTTTACCCTTCAAGTCACTTGGGTAGTCCGCTGCATTGCATCCAAGATTTGAGACTACCGCGACCTCTGCAGTGACATCAACACTGGGGCTGTATGTCATCGCAGCCACTTCAATCGAGTCACCGTTGGATTTCAGGGAGGACTCCGCCTTGGTCCACGTGTGCACCTGTGGCTGCTTCCATACATCATAGTAGCCAGTTTTCTTCAATTCATGGTAGAGAAAGTCGACCGTGTCGTTGTGTGCGGCACTTCCAAACACACGGTTGCGCTCAGGATATGAATACGCAATATCCTCGAGGCGTTGGCTCCCCCTCAGGAGGTCTTTCAAGCGAATCAACGACGGAAATTCATCCTAACAAGTCAGATCAGATCAACACACACATAACTAGGTAGTGAATCAAGAACGCATACCGGTGAAACAAGGGGCTTGCGGCGGCCAGCTAAGGCCACGGGCAAATAGGGTAGCAAAAGAAACCACTTCATCGTCAATCTATTTCCAAGGTTGCCGATTGATAATGATTAAAATTCATGGTATGATTCTTGCCCTTATATATCGCTATCCCTCGACCTTTGTTGTGAACATCACGGAACCCCCGATTCCATTGGAGCGGGGGTGGCTATGACATGTAAATATGCCAAGAAGGGAACTGCCCTTGGCAGAGAAGAAAGCGATTTCATAGGACCGGCTGGGATAGAAGGCCAAGACTACAAGCGGACACCCGACGGCACTTGATAACGAGAAGGCTTGGGTTACAGTGCCAAGTGTTACACCTGTTGAAGCAGAAGTGAGGCTTGTTGTTTGCGATGGGCCTTGCAAGATCGATCTGATTCCACCTTCTACCCCGTGCACCAAGCCTACTGGATAGATCCTCAGGCTCTACTATACAAATGCAGGACTTCTGCACTCTGTAAAAACGAAAGTGTCTCCAAATTGCGTCAGGTGGCGCGCTCTCACCCACAATAGAAATATCTCTCGAGGATAGGATTCGAATCTGGAGGTGCATCAGAGAAGGTGCGGGGGTCTCGATTAAGATCGGACAGTCCCACTTGCGTGGGGACCTCACTTGCGTACACCTTGGCTCTTCCAACCTCTTTATGCCTATCGAGATCCTATTTCATAAGGCCAAGAGATACAAAGTGCCATTGGGCAGCGTCATAAGCTACTGTAACAAAATAAACTATTACTAGCAGTGCGGTTGAGATGGTTCATCCCGGTGAATCGTCATTGTGTAGGTAAAGAAACCGAAATCAAGACTGAACTACGCCTACTAAGCGCCGAGAAAGATTGGGGGCATTAAAACATACCTATCCTCATAACGATTGATATCGAAAAAGTTTGATTTTATATCTTGCCCGAGCGTACAATCGTACAGAAAGATGTCCGCTCTTGCTGTTTCATCATCAATACAAGGTCATTTCGATGGAAGAAGATTCGCTGATATCCTTCTGTTGATTATGCTTCGGGCTTTCTGCAGTAGGCCTAAGATATTATAAATAGGTATATTTTCTAACTTGTGATTCCTCGGAAAGCAAATAACTTATTGATTTCTTTTGAAAATGATCACTAATTTCGCGAAATATCAAATGAGATTGCAAAATGGGATTTGACAATACTGTTTCAACATCAGGAACTCCTAATTCTCAATGTAAAGATTGACTCGATAAGTAGAGACGAATTGACTGGGCTATAGGTCATTATCAAGTGTCGTCGTCGGGCGTTAGCGTGAGAAACTATTCAAATTTCCGGCTCCGAGGTAATTATACTAAGCCTGAGGCCAAAGGTGGCTACTCAGGAAAAAATAGTATTATTAGAAACTAGGCAGCAGGAAACTCGAGTTAATTAGATTTTGTGTCAGAACAAATTGGTCTTGTGAAAGGAACGGTTTCTTTGTACACATTCCATCCCGATCTACGTCTCACGAAGTCACGACTACCTCTAATTATATTTACACCGAAATATCTCGCATAACCATGAGCCAAACCGATGGAGATGTACCAACTGCTCGAACTGTGAGCCGTATCCATAAAGAATACTTTAGAACAGGATTGCTCAACGAAACTGACAATGCTTTAGAACAGGAAAGGTTTCCTAGAACACTGTGATTTCAAGTTGTTTCAGTCTGCCGTTAAAAAATTCATGGGCAGTATCAAAATCACCTTCACTGTACTAGGCAACATAATCAAACAAATCCGAAGAAAGGTGAAGGATCCAGGTTGACTATCAAGAGTAAGCATGCTAATGCCAACAGCGGTGAGAACGAACCGCATTACAGGCGTTGTTTAGCCGTAGATACTGCGAAGCAGGGTGAAACCAAGCAAGAGTGCTTAAAGACTGGGTTCGACGGACTGATAAACTAAAAACCATGGAATTGTTCATTTACGCCAAGAACCTTCCGAACTCGGAACGGAAATTATATTACTCACGGAGACCAAGCCATCCCACCATAACCCGTTCTGACAGTTGATTTCCTGGTGAACAAAAAGTCTCTAGCATAAACGTTGAGGCGTAAGAAAATTTTCTTTCCACATCAATGAGCCATACTACCAGAGAAGAAGAGCCCTCTACTCTCCTTGTCGAACCTCTATCCCTCAACGGCTCTTCATACAGTGTATGATTGATTTGAAGAGTACAAATACAATCAGAGATACTTTTCAATATCATACTCTCTCAAGCAACTCTCAGATTGGTCGGCCAATTTGACGAAGATCCAAAGAACCCCCCACGAAAATACACCGGTCAAGTCCTGAAAAGTTTGGAGAACAAAGAAGTGGGTGACAGGTGTCCATCACGCCTTTCAAATGCGAAGAAACCCCAGGGTACCCCTACATCAATCAATCATACCAGGCTTTCATCCGACAGAAATATTGATGACGGACTTTGTGATGCTTATGACCAGAAAAATGCGAGCCCCTGGCGATCCGCACTACAGGTGCCGGGAGCTCCAACTACCTAGTCGGTAAGTTAACATTGCGTGTCTCTTGTGCATCTCGAGAAAATATTTTCGGCAACATTCGCGATATTTGTAACCTCAAAGAAGGCAAAACAAATCAACTATGCACTCACAATTGGCCCTTTAAATTTTTCGGTCTCCGTCAATCGGCTCAATCAAAATGGCCATTCAAAATAAGCTAATGATATGTCAGGGTTTCCAAAAACAGGTCCTTCAAATACACTGGAAAGGTTATTGCCGCTGAGCTCAGATGGGAAAGTAACCCCAGGTTCAGTCATGTCTGCGATTCAGCATTGAAACTATGGCTATCCGAGGTTTGCGGGACAAGTAAATCAGCTCTTGAGATCAACCATTCTGACGCTTTCCTCCATTTGCGCCGGGTCCCAGAGACCCATATATCCCTTTTGTCCAGTGACGACCATGTTCTGTTTCTGCTTCTCCAGCTCTTCCCACAGCATACGATTCTTCATGTTGTGCCAGTCAACGCTCTTCCATTTGGTTCCTTCGCGGTCCGTGAAAATCGCGTCTGTCTCAGGGCGCATGAGGTAGACGAGGGTGAGCTTGACACGATCTTTCTCGTTAGGATGCGGCACTACGCGATGAAGAGATGAACGCAATCTGCCATCCGAGAGGAATTCCACACAGTCACCCAGGTTGCATACAGCATGGCCCTCTTTAGGAGTACAGTAGACCCACTCTCGCTCGCGAGGAGTGAGCACTTGAAGGCCACCCACATCCGAGAAGACCATCGACAGACTGCCAGTGTCGGTGTGCGCAATATGTCCAACCTTGTCGGTCTCGGGAGTCCAGGGGACATATTTGAGCATTCCCAGAGCTGTAGTGGAAGACTCAGGTTGACGGTGGCAACCAGGGAGATACCGATCTCCCTCTAGGTGGATTGACTTGGACAGGCTTTCAAATACAACGCGTCCCATGTCACCGAGTTCGCGCATGGTGTCGCGGAAAACTTGGCATTTTTCCTGGATTGCCTTGGGGGCTGGCATCGGCTGATCAGATGGCAACTTGTTCAGAGCGTGTTCGAAGACCTTTGACTTTACATGAGAATTTCACTCGATACAAATAACCCGAATCGGACAACAACTCACCAGAGTACCTTCGAATCCATCTCGCTTGCCCTCTACCGGGCCAGTATGGACACCAGCCGGCTTGTAACTGTGAAAAGAATAAATCAGCGAGGCTCTTGCTTGAATGGAACTAATAAGAGCTTCCAGGAGACATACCCACAAACGATTTCCTCGCCTTTGACGTGGTCATGGTCGGCGGCCCACTTGTCCTTCGCGGACTGCGGCTCGTCATACCAGTCCATTGCGGCATCGTGAATTTCTCGAATTCGCTTCAGGAAGTCCGCCGACGGATGATCTCGACAATCCAAGTAAAAGAAACCTGAGTCAATACCGGCAGAGAGGAGATCTTCATGCGCCTTGGGATCGCCGTCCATGAGCGCCTTGATGTTTATTGTCTTCAAGCCCACATCGTCGGCTTCGAGGATGCGTTCCTTAACAAGCGCTGGCGACATGATCGATTAAGATGATAGGATGCTGAATGTAGATTGAAGGTTGTTATGCATCTTTCTGAACGAAATTCTTATATTAATCAGGAGTGCTCTTCTCTAGATCCCAGCCCGGGATCCTCCTGAAAGAATGCTTGGTGAGACGTGCTGGTCGGCCAATTGCCCCTTTCGATCCCCCGAGCCATTTCAGCTTCACATTTCCTACATAAAAATCACTTCTTAATGACTCTGTTACGGCTTCCTCTGATGTTCAGCCCTATCTCGATCGATTGATTGCTCCAGAAGTACTCACGCCGCCAGCCGATCTTGCCCAATACGGTTCGGGCCGAACCCAATTCGTCCACCAGGTCGCACCCTCGCTGTGGAAGTCAGGCGCTCCCTTCGCCTCCCCAGTTATTCTCAAACCCCCGATGTCCATTACCGTGTTCATGTGTCTCGGAAATCACAACCCTCATTTGCGAAAGAGACGGGAGGTGCTCGAGTAGGCCGCCCAGCTTGCCCTTTGGATCGTTGCTGGAACCCGATCATGTCTATGTTGGCCGAGTACTCCAGCGGGTCTGGACAGGCCCTTGACGACAAGTACTCTCCAAACGAGGAATCGTCCAAGTTACAGAATGTTACCGTGTTCGCCGCTGATGGCGATGTTGAAGATGACCACGATTCAAAGTACCCATACGGTGCTCGACGCATCGCCATCTGCTTGACGTTAGCCCTTGCGCTGTTTCTGCCTATGCTCGTAAGAGCCACACCTCTTGCCGGTATTCAATTTGTCATTAATCTTGTCGAAAGGACGAGACGATAGTGGCAACTGCCGTTCCAACAATCACCGATCATTTCCACTCTTTATCAGATGTCGGCTGGTATGGATCTGCCTAGTAAGTCCGCATAATGCGTCGGGGTGTCGCCAGGAAGTTGGTAGCCATTGCTGAATTTATGCAGTCTCATCGCAAACGCGACATTGCAACTGCCCTGGGGAAAAGTTTTTACGATTTTCTCAGTTCGAGGAAGCTTTCTCGTCTCCATTGCGGTGTTTGAAGTTGGATCTCTCATTTGCGCTCTTTCTCCGTCCTCGCCAGCCCTTATCCTGGGAAGAGCCGTGGCTGGCATCGGTTGCGGTGGAATTGTAGTGGGCGTCTACACGTGAGTTGGAGGATCCCTTCTATTGCGAGAACAATGCGAAATGACCCCTTATAGAATACTGTCCGATACGCTACCTTTGAGCCTCCGCCCAGCTATGATCGGGGCACTTGGAATTACATCAGGCATCGCGTCAGGATGCGGCCCACTGATGGGAGGTGTTTTCACGACGCGATTAACGTGGCGTTATTGTTTCTGGATCAATCTTCCGTTTGGATTCGTCGCTGCTGTGTCAACATTGATCTTTATACCTAGGTCAAAGAGCCACGATACGCGGCCGGCACTTCCCCAGAGGATCAAGTCTTTTGACTGGGTGGGCATGGCGTTGTTGACATCAGGACTGACATCTCTCCTGCTCGCACTTGAGCTTGGAGGGACGAGATTCAACTGGCTCAATGCAAGAATAATACTTCTCTTTTGCCTCGCAGCTTTACTTCTAGCGGGGTTTGTGCTTGTGGAACGACGGCTTCAAGAAGGCGGCTTGTTTCCTCTGCGTATTGCCAAACAGCGCACTATTGCCTTTGGCTGTTTCTATATTTTTGCTCTCTCAGCCGCGGTGGAAACATTAAGCTATTACGTCAGTTCAATCTCATTCCAGAACATGGCTTCTCTGTCTCACTATAATGCGCAGGTCCCTCTTTGGTTTCAGGGGGAAAAGGGGGCCAGCGCTCTGGACTCAGGTCTCATGTCGCTCGCTTTGAGTCTATCTTGCGTGATATCAGCCATACTCACAGGGACCATTGTCTCAATCTACGGACAGTATGTTCCATTCATGATTGGGGGCAGTGTCCTGTTGAGCATCGGATGTGGTCTCCTTACCACCTTAGAAGTCTCCTCAAATCGCAGTCATTGGGCTCCCTATCTCTTTCTCTCCGGCATTGGATTTGGGGCCGGTTTGATAGGGCCTCAGACTGCGGTTCCAGTTGTTCTAGAGCCTCAGGACGTCGCCTTGGGCATATCAGGTGTCACTTGTGCACAAATACTTGGCTCGAGTATCTTCATTTCAGCCGGTAGTAACTTATTGAATGCTCAACTGAGGTCTGGCATCTCGACTAGTCTTCCTCGCCTTGATGTGGAAAAGATTCTCCAGGCCGGGGCAACTGGTCTTCGAGCAGTGATTCCTCCGGCTGACCTTAACCCAGTTCTTGATATTTACAACGATGCACTCCGTTCGATATTCTATGTGTGTTTGGCGATGGCGGTGACGTCATTTTTGATGGCACTTGGAATGGAGTGGCAATCTTCTCAAAAAGGGAAAGAGTGCGAAAGATCAGCAGCGAGTCATTAAATCGTGTTACATAATGTGAATGACCGTATAAGTTAACTAGTCATTTAACTGCGAGAACCTGGTACTCTGGAAGGTCGGGCCTTTGATCTCAATCGTGGCTCCCTGAATCAAATTCTATGTTCAATTTCAAGAGTCATTCCTTAAAGTGAAATATTGCAGTTAATGTGGGACTTGTGTAAGAGATTTCATGATAAGAGCAACTACTACCAGACCACTCGCGTTTGTTGGGTTTAGGTAGCCTTTCCCAGTTCATGTGAAGTAAGAAGCATAGTTCTCTGCGACAGCTTTAATGAGGCCAGGATTAGGATGACCAAGATCCGAGCAAGAAAGCCAATTCCGGTAATGCCGCAACAAAGCTCGCCCCTTCGGGGTCTCTCGCAGCTCAGCTCCAGTTGACGCTAAGATCCTTAGCATGGTACAGCCTTGCGGTCGAAATCCATTCAAGGCGCCCCGCCCGTTCTCACTTATGATAAAAGACAAGGGCCACCACATACAAACTTCGTACTCTTGCATCTACTAAAGTTTGAGACACTTCTACCTATACCACCATGCGCGTGATACTGTCGCTGGCATCCTTCACCACGACGTGCGCATTCGCGACCATTGTAGATCTCGGATACACGTTACACAATTCTACAAGAGTAGTGAGTAGAGCGGAGAAATTCGATAGTCATTTTGGTTTTACTGACTATCATTCTAGAACGCTATTGATGGATTTTCATACTTGAACTTCTCCAACATTCGTTATGCTGCGGCGCCAACAGGCGCGCAACGCTTTCAGCTCCCGCAGCCACCTAAAGCCGACCGGTCGGTTCAAAATGGGTTACCGGATGTGATATGTCCTCAGGCTCAGCCGGGCTGGATGAACATAGCTGTAGATCTGTTGAGTGGGGAGACAATCAATGGGACGGATTGGGGAAACTTTACTGCGTCTGACATTACCCCGGTTGACCCTCGTACCTCTGAAGACTGCTTGTTTCTCGACCTCTTGGTACCGGAGACAACTTTCAGCAACAAAGATACAGGAAAAGAGTCTCCGGTTCTCTTGTTCATTCATGGCGGCGGTTTTGTGCAAGGTTCCAAGGCAGCATATGGATATGGTGACGGATTGCTGGAAAGCGATTTCTTGAAGAACCACCGCAACATCATCTATATCTCTATCAACTATCGACTCGGATTATTTGTACGTGAAATCAAATCCCCCGCTTTAGTGGTTTTCATTTGCGAATCATGCTTACTGGATTCAATGGACAGGGCTGGCTTGCAGGCTCAGAAGATGTTACTCCAAATCTCGGGTTGTTTGACCAACGTTTTGCGCTACAGTGGGTACGACAGTATATCCATCTATTCGGCGGTGACCCAGATAATGTCACCATAATGGGTGAATCTGCTGGAGGTGGCTCTATCATGAATCATATCACTGCCTTCGGTGGCGAGGATCCCGAGAAGCTCTTCAACAAGGCCATTGCCCAGAGTCCTTATTCGGTTTATACGCCGAAAGTGACACAGAAAGAACTCTTTCAGTCAGTTATCAGCACTGCAAACGTGACTTGTGTCAATGGACTTCGCGAAGTATCGACTGAATCACTTCAGACGGTGAACGCCTTGGTGGTCGGTAACGCTCGACCTTACGGGACCTTTGCTTTCGGTATATGTTCTTTCCACAGAGTGCAAATATCCAGCTAACTTTGACAATAAGGTCCGGTGGTTGACGGCTCGTTTGTTATCGACTTGCCGTCTAGATTATTGGCAGATGGGAAATCCACCGCTAACGTGAAAATTATGACCGGCCATAACTCCGAAGAGGGAGTTCTCTTCGCTTCCCCTTACATCAAGACAAACAACGACTACGAGAAATACGTCAAATCTCTCTTTCCGCAATTTTCCCCTTCACAAATTTGCACAGTGACCGAGCAGCTCTATCCGGCGCAATTCGATGGCTCACTCGGGTACACGAACCAATTTGATCGTGTTAGCCTAACTCTAGCAGAGGCGACAATTGTCTGTAATGCGCGATATCTAGACGACGCATTCAACGGTAGCTACGCATACGAGTTTGCAGTCCCTCCAGCTATTCATTCTGCCGACCTTTCATACACATTCTACGACTCGATGTCTGAAGGCGGGGTCAATGTGTCGCTGGCAGAGCTGATGCAAGCATATATTACGGAATTCTCTACTACGGGATCGCCTGACGGGCCAGGCCTGCCAGCTTTTCCAATGGATGCTGACTGGACCGTGCAAGATTTCAACTCGACAAACTTTGGTCCCATGAAAGATCCGGCGTCAGCGAGAAGATGCGCGTGGTGGCAAGCGGCGTTGGATGGTTGAGCTTGTCCGCAAGGGAGTATTATTGTTGGGGATGCGAGATTGTATGGGCTTCGATGCCGTGAATTCATATGATTTCTAGTTCGTTTAAAATTGTTGAAAGTGATTTAATCAATAAGGGACCCTGTATTTGCTCTAAGTACCCCGAGGGAATAGATGCTCATCCTTCAATAGCTTCTCCATTGCGCTCGATCGTAAATGCACCGAGATATCAGCCCCGTTGATGTACCAGGGCTGAGGCTCGGCTGACTTAAGATCTGACAAAGCATCCACAGCCGGCCTGGGCCCTTGCTTCACCTGTACATTGCCGTCCATATCGGGAATTATGGCTTCGACATAGCGAGGCACCGAGCCGTTCCCGAGATCGACGGAGTACACTGGGGTCTGTGCCCATGATGTCACCAAGATATGTCTCTCCCCAAGAAATGCCTGCCAGAGACGCTGGGGAGCATCTTCAAGTGCAACCGAATGAAGATGAGCGCCCAGTCCCTCGGGGCTAATTCGCGTCAGAGTCGATCGAATCGCTGAAGCCAACGGTGCTAGATCCGTCTGCCGAGCACTTGAAGCGTCCATCGAGACATCAAGCATAACGATTGGCGAGCCAAGGAAACTATCACCCAGATGCAGTCGCTCTCGTAGACCATACACCAAGTCGCAATGTACAAGGCCCTCATTGATCTCCCGATCCAGATTTCGAGCGCGATTGATGCACGACCAAATGTGCGCTACAAGCGCATCATGCCGGCTGATTTGAGTTGTGCCCTGTGAGGAAGCAGCTTCCCACAAGGCTTGGACCTGCGCCGGCTCAAAATGAATCACATAATGCGAGACAGGAGCACCGACATCCCACTCTGACCATGGCATTGGTTTGCCCGCGGGCTTGAGGGGCTGGGATTTGAACGGCTCGGGTGGCTCGATGGGCCAAGGGCACCCGTCAGCTGGGGCCCACCAATCGTACCGGTGGAAAGGAAGGTCCATGGTGGTTTTGCGGATTTCCTGGTCGAGTTCAGGCTTGTCGAGATCCCCTACGGCCAGCCGATGGAGCCGTGTTGGATCGAATAGTGGTGACAGAGTCGGCAATGGCGACTTTGTTGCGAGGGCTCTACTGACGCGTGCCCAATCGTTCGCAAAGTATGCCAGAGTATGAGCGTCTCCCAGCGGATGGGCCATTTTGATGGCAAGAACCGTTCCTCCACAGCCGAGCGCCGTGAGTTGAATTGCCACCGCTGGCTTGAACGTGTCGCTTCCATCGCAGAAAGGAGCAGCGAGCTCGGTCGGCGGCGTAAAGGCGTCGAGCGAGACTGGATGCATGTCTTTGTACGGCGCATGACACCGATCGAGGGGTACGAGAGTGTCCAAAGTCTCGGCACTTTCTGCAAGGATGAACTCAACTCCTGGGTCCTGAGAGCGGTCATAGCCTATTTGCAGTCTCCCAAATTGACCCTCTGGGCGATGGGGAACCAGCTCGAGGCGGCCAGCCCATTGCGGGTAAAAGTCCAGAGTAATCGCCAAGGCTTCTCGAAGACGCTGATTGAAATCCTGCAGATTCACTCGCTCATCTTGTAATTTCTCAAGGAACCACACGGCCCCAGTTACTGAGAAGTTGGCCGTGGTCGCGTCGAGGAGGGAGAGCGGCACGACCTTACCGACCTGAGGGGCAAAGTTGAGGGGAAATACCCGTTCATTGTGCTGACGAGTGACGGCGACCATGATGGTTTGCACGCGAACAGCGAGATTACGGTGGGAGAGACTGGAACAGAAGGGGAGAGGGAGATTCAGCGTTGCTGCTGCTCATAAACTGCTCAGACTGCTCGGCCCCATTCGGGCGCGACGTAATTTCCGTGCAGCAGGGGATGTTGTAGTGTTGCAACCCAACGATCGATCTCCATCTCCCTACAGAATCAAAACCCAGTTGATTGGTCCATTTGCGAACTAGTGCGAAGCTTAGTTAACGTTGTCCTGAGCTTACCCGATTACACAAAGGTGGAGTCGGTGCTCTTCCTGGTCCTCGGCATTGTCCCGATTGGGAATCTGACTGGCATCGTGTTCGGAGTTCTCCTCCCACACTTGATAAGTATATTTTTTTTGGAGATCTTATTAAATTATAGATGATAAAAGTATATTGGCATCTACGGTTATCAACTTTGACACCAGGAATCAAGTGGCTCGGCTGCATTTGAGAGCTAAGCGCCCGATAATGACCGACACCTCACCCCTCGCTTTTGCAGAGACCTCGACGGTCTTGTCGTCAATTCCACTCACGGCATGGATTATCGTCGCTGTAAGCTAGCGCCTAAGATCATCTTTGCAGAATGACTTATTAATGGCACCAGATTACACTCGCTTGGAGTACCTCGGCATTCATCAAATGGAAGAAACACCCATTGGCACCCCTTCCAGGCCCTCTATCAGCAACTTTCAGCAACGTAAGCCCTTTGTCTCATGCACAGTTTCTAATGGTAGTACATTTCTTCTGATCGGAGTCAAGGCTCTGTATTCGTGGAACTTCATGGGAGGTAGACGACCATGGAAGGAGCTGGAATTGCATGATAAATATGGTAAGTGCTGGGTCTGTCAGCCAAGTTATCGTCAGGTCGTTGAAGTCCATGACCCAGATAATGCTCACTCTAAAAAAAACTCCAACAGGGCCTGTCATTCGTGTCGCTCCGAATGAAGTCAGTTTCAACACTGCCTCGTCTTGGCGCGAGATCTATGGAGCGCGTAAAGACACCAAGACCTTTGTCAAGAGCGAGTTCTACGAAGGGGGCAACTTTGCTGCTGAGGCAACTTCAATCGTCAGCGAGCGCAGCCCGCAAGCCCATGCGGAAATGCGTCGCTATCTCGCTAGTGCCTTCTCGGACCGGTCTTTGAAAGCACAGGAGCCATTGATTTCCGCTGTCGTGGACAAATTTATTGAACAAGTCGGTACCAAAGGCAAAGAAGGGCTGGACATCGTACTATGGTTCAATCTTACCACTTTTGATATCATTGGGAGTCTTGCGTTCGGCCAGGACTTTGGTGGTGTCACGTCTGGGACACACCATTTCTGGGTTTCAATTGTAGTGAAGAGTCTAGGTCTTGGAGCACTAGCAGACTGTTTCAAGAGATTTCCCTGGGCTGCCAAGTGCTTCCTCACTCTTTTTCCCGGCCTACTCAAGAAGCTCACGCAAGATACCCGACGACATGAGGCTTACACAATGGATTTGGTGAAGAAGTGAGTGAGCCAGCTCTATGTGGACGAGATGATCCATTAACACCCACCTAGACGCATCGCCAATCCCACTGGCCGCACAGACTTTCTCACGAAGATACTAGAGAGCAGGAAGGAGGCCAATATCCCAGATATACAACTTGCGGCACATTCATCCGACTTTGTGTAAGTCGAATAGGCTAAACTCCCGCTTATGTGCTGCAAATTCCCATGAGAATATTACCCCCAGACTGACCCTTGGCCTGATCGACTCTCTTAGTATTGCGGGAAGTGAGACAACAGCAACTGCACTTTCAACTGCAACATACTACCTTCTTCGCCATCCAGCTGCCCTTTGTCGGCTCCAAGATGAAGTTCGAGGAGCTTTCCAAACATATGAGGAGATCAGTGCGGCGTCGACGACAGGCCTGAGCTATCTGAAGGCTGTCGTTCTCGAAGCAATGCGAATGTACCCTCCCTTGCCATTCTCTTTGCCCAGAGTGGTACCTGATGGGGGCGCCACTGTAGATGGATGCTTTTTGCCAGCGGGAGTAAGTTTTAACAATCTATCTCACCCGTCCGGATCATATTTCTTTTTTTCATACTGAGTTCCTTATAGACAATTGTTTCAACGAGCCCCTTTGCAGCATGTATGAGCTCGCAGAACTTTCAAGAACCATGGGAGTTCCGACCTGAGCGATGGATCGGGGAGAATCTGACCGATAATCTCGACGCTAGTCAGCCTTTCTCCTTAGGTACACGGGCGTGTATGGGCCGCAGGTGAGTGACTCCTAGTTGAGAATTTTTTCTTTTGGAAATAACTGCAGGGTTTGACTGATAAAATACTTTAGTCTCGGCTGGATTGAATTGCAAACAATCATGGCAAAGCTGCATTTCAAGTATGACCTGACCTTGCTGAATGATACTATGGATTGGCAAAAAGACTCTCGAATGTATACACTTTGGGAGAAGCCGTCATTGATGGTTAAAGCGTTACCTCGTGAATAGATTTGTGACGACATGCCAGACATGATCGAGGTGACCATCGACTGAATCAGGTTGTTACTTACTCCCACTACGATGCGTTGTTCTCTACAATTGTGTCACGGCCTCACAGCCCACCTGCACATATATTTTGGATTGGATTATGCTGCGCTTTTATCTAGCGCTTTTGTCTTCTGAATGTGTATGTCTCGAGCAAGAAGTGAAATAAGGTTATCTAGTCCACGGGCTTCAACCAGAGCTGCTACCAGGACCGTCCGGGAATGAAGACAACACATGATACATTAACGTGGATGGCTGCTCTATAGGGCTATTAAAAACATATTTGTATCGGTACACCGACGATAGTAATAGTAAATCTACCCCCATGGTCCTGTTCCGATATTACGGTTATTTCTTATCTTATCTTACCCAAACTTTCTGATTGATCCACCTTCGAAAAGGGTACCAACACGCGCCACGATCGCATTTTCCGTTCATTGAAGCGGGCCATCTGATAAACTAGGGTGCCCAATGAATTTCCAGAAAGAGTCTCTGCCGAAGCTTTCCCTCTTGTATAAGAAGACACAGATTTCGGCGATTCTAGATTGGGGTATTCGTCAATCTTGCACTAGCATGGATGCACTCCGACCATCACCAGCTGTGTGTACATACTAGGTTTTTCTTACAGTCTTCTATGCCAGGACAACGGACTTTCCATGCGCTTACGAAAAGATTCTCAAGTCCGTGAGCGTTGTATCTGCTCTACCATCTGGTGTCTTTGGAGTGCTCTGGATTGCTCAGTTGCTGGCCTCAGCACACGGCCGCCTACGGAGCGAATCTTCGGCATGGGCCAAATGGGCACAGCTCGAGATGTGCCTAACGCATATGTGCCAATCTCATACCTTTTCCGGGAATATTAATTAAGATAGTCAGTATATATTAATACCACGGTTTCAGGCTATTATTCTAGCGAATTGCATTGAAATTAATACACCTTACACACTTGATACACCATGACCAGTCTACAGATTGCCGATCACGACATCCCCGATTGTACGGGGAAGACCGTGCTCATCTCAGGTGTGATTGATTTTCAGCCCCCACTCCTTATCAGACAGGGCCCAGCCCATTATTACTGGCATGAAACACAGCCGGTCTAACAGCATCGCACGAAACAGGTGGCTGTTCCGGCATCGGGCTTTCTGCCGGTAAACTCTTCGCTGCGCATGGCGCAAGCGTGCTTCTATTGGACCGAAATCCCCCTGCAGAGTCCCTCACTTCGAGTCGTTTGGAGTACTTTCCCTGCGATGTGACCAAGTGGCCGGATTTGTTAGCCGCTTTCCAGCATGCAGGACGCGTCGATGTTGCAGTCGCCAACGCTGGGGTGTCTGAAGAAGCGGACTACTTCGCTGATACCTTTGACCAAGCTGGTGCATTGGTAGAGCCCGCTTACGGGGTATTGGACGTAAATTTGCGTGGGGTCCTGAATTTTACCAAGTTGGCGATCAGTGCGATGCGACGATTTGATGTATCTGGAAGCATTGTCATTACTTCTAGTGCCACGGCTTATTCGCCAGAGCATTCGTTACCGGTATATAGTGCTGCAAAGCTCGCGGTGAGTCTCTCTGTCCCCGAAGCTGTCTTTTTATCTGCCCTTCTTGTCGGTGATTTTGGTGCCTTTCTTCTTCTTTGCTAACATCGCCAAATCGGGATTGGGGCTAAGTTGGTCGGGTTGATTCGCGCTCTTCGCTCGTCCCTCCCAAAAGACGATATCACGATCAACGCCGTCGCCCCCGCGGCCACAATCACCAATCTCCTCCCGATCCATTTGGCCACTCCAATCATCGCCGCCGGCCTTCCGGTCAGCAGCTCGGATTTTGTGGGGCGTGCTGTTGTTTACTCCGCAGTCGCTCGCGAGCCTCGGAAGGTGGAGCCCTACGGGAAAGATTCGGATGATTGGGTGTACACCCCTGGCCGGTGGAACGGCAGGGTGATCTTGACACTTGGCGATCGATACACGGAGCTTGAGGGGCCCCTGGCTGCTCTGCGCGAGAAGTGGTTTGGGGAGGAAAATAACCGGTTGACTCGCCAGCAGCAGATAGCAACCGATTTTCGCTTGGATTGAGTCGTTCTGGTAAGAGATAGTCGAGTGTTCAATTGTGTATCTACCGTGACTTGCCAATGAATTATTTGCGGGCCAATTTCACCTACAGAGGGTCTCCTGGGGCGCCTGAGCCTCCTTGAAAATTCAAGCCAATGACTTCTATGAGGACTCGTCCGCAGCGTGGCGCGCGTCGCAAAGCCTAACTTTTGGCGGATATAAGCTGCAGCGACTCGAACTCTTTTCGACAGGCCGATCCCCGCAATTGGAGTCAATGCGGTCCCAGAAAAGGAAATGCGAAGGTGTGCAACAGTCGCCAACAAATAGTAGTTTCCCGTGCATATCATCGATGTAACCAAACAGTAAGCACTAAAGCTGGACGCCTTCCGCCGGCCAATCGTCTTTTCAAACGCAGCAGGAAGCTGTGTAGTTAGACTACCCCCTCGCCAAGGAAGGCTTAACTTGGCAAACCCGCTTGAGGCCACCGTTTACCCACGCCGCTAATGCTGAAATGGTTCGTACTAGATTCCAAAAGGAGGTGACCTAGCGAGAGTTTGACACAACTCCAATTGGGGTTACGCTTCTTGTGCTCGGCCGGGCCTCTCTTCTTATCGAGCCAGGCTTCCTTTATGGACTTTCCGTGACAGTTCAACATTTGCAAAGCTTGTCGAGCAGACAAGGTACGCAAAAGGTTTGCCTCCTAGCTATGTTTACCACATTTCGCTATGAGGGCGTCGTGAAAGACATGATCGTGGTCGAGAAGTCATCACGTCCACCTGCGTCCACGTATGGCACGCAACAACCAGCCTGCATCAACTGTCACAGGAAAAAGGTAGGTTGAATTCACCCAATCGCCGCATCTGAAGACAGGCCACGCACTCGCTTTGAGTCCCAGGATCAGCTTCGATTATTGTGCTGACTGAAACAGCTCAAATGTACGAGTGAAAAAACAGGATGCGCACGATGCAGAGACGCTGGACTCGAATGTCAGTATAGCGAGTCGACCCGACCGAGGAGACAGCAGCAACCTGAACAGGGTGCTACGGAAGAGACGAAGGCGAAGTTGGACAAAGTTCGTCATCAAGAGGTTAGAAGTGGCCGTCAAGAACCTATCGCAATATCCGAACGGCAGAGCTCAACCTATGGATCCCAATTGCACTCGTCCGATACACACATGCCGAACATATCTTCGCCGAATTTCGATATTGGTGACATACTATATGGAGACATAGGAGAAGAGGTTGTCATTCAATGCGATCCCTCTGGCATGTCTCATATCCACACCATCCCAACTCCACATGGGGAGCAGACAGACCTCCAATCCCCTCCCTATGACCCATTCGATCTGGATTTTGGCTTATCCACCACGTACGATATTGGTCTAGATGATGGTGATCTTGATTTGACCGCATTCTTGGAAAGCACCCCAGCGACTATTACACCTCCAGAAGAGACCGACACCCGGCCCGCTTTCCTCCTAGGGCCTCACTCTATTTCAGTGACCCCCTGTACATCCACTACTGTCACTGGTTTGGCTCCTAAGAAAAATGACATCTTGCCCTGTGATTGCATGCAGAAAGTCTTCCCATTTTTGGAACGAGTACAAAAGCTCGCCGATGAGTCTGATGCGGGTAGTCAGGATGCTACGACTTCCCCGCGGCCTAATCTGATGGATGCTCGAGAACTGACGAAATTGATCCGGTCACTTAAAGATTCTGTGCTGCAGCTCCGAAGATTCATCCAATGCACACAGTGTGCAAGCTCCGCTAGTTTCATGACCGTTCTCATCCTACTCGCCGGAAACATAGTAACTACGTTGTGGGCCGCCTCGAAGTCATGTTCCCCGCCATCATATTCCCCACCGTTAACCCCTGGGGCCTGTGCTTCTTCTATGACTGGTATCATTACTACGAACTGTGTGGAAGATATGAGGAGAAAGAAACTTGCAGCATTCCCTGTGAGAAATCTCCCTGACAGCGGCGAATACCACCTCGATACGGAGGAGGAGCATTTCGCCATCATTTCTACTCTTGCAAAGGTGCAGCTACGCACATTGCTCATCATCGTAACTGAAATGAAGGCCAGAGCGAGCAATGCAGATTGGAATCAACAGATTCGTTCAGTGAGGGCCTTGGAAGAACGAGTGCGAAAACTCGCCTTAGGTTGGACGGATGGCGCTAAAATACGAGGTTGGTGACCGTCAGTACCTTTGTGAATGCAATTAGACTCGAAATATAAGCATATAGATACCTACTTAGAGATGATGGGGTTATCCTCGACATCCCAAACCGAAGATTCACGACACACAGGACCCCAAAGGAAAGGCCTACACATGAGACACGAATGCGAGAACCCATGATTACAAGACACCGTTTCTGCTATATTCGCTCTGGTCACTTTTGTTCTTAAAAGTGGTATACATTGAGTAGCTTTTAGAGGGCACTATTCTTACGATATCTCTTGATCGATGGATTTGACCAAATATATCTCCCATTTCCGGGTGGTACATGCCTTTTCTTCCGTGTTTACTCTTCTCGATCCATGTTTACCACAATGACTTTTGAAAAACCTATGTCTATAGTACTACAAGCCTTCCGTCAGCCCAGAGAGCAGATATGTTGGAAGACTAATCTCAGACTAATCTCCCTAGGAAGTGAAGTATCAACTACTGACTTTTGTAATATTCGTGTATGTCTACTATCCATAAAAGTGTATTCTCTACATTCTTCTCGTCCGCATCAAGGTTGTTCATCCTGCTTGAGCATTTCTGGCGGTTAGTCTCAATGATTGTCGGCCGGCGCTGGCTACGAAGGACCATAATGGTTATTGAAGATCTTCCATCTATATGAAGGTAGCTGAACATCCACTTGAAAGAGTCTATTTCTTGCATTGGAAGTATTTCAAATATATCCATCTACATGCTGATGGGGACTGGACATGTAGGAGACGGGACCTTTGTGGTAATGTTCCAAGCCGCAGTAAATCGCTGTTGACGACAACCCCTAAGCCAATTTTCGTCTGCGGAACATGATTCTTCCAGCTGGATTTGGCAGGTACTGTGTTTCGAAAAGTAGGCTCTCCGGGCGCTGGGTTTGACCGTCAGGAAATTTGAAGTCATAGTTGAGCAGGATATGCGCCATAATAGCTTTAATCTCGTTGGCGGCAAAGAAACGTCCAGGACATGCGTGTCGTCCATAACCAAAAGCCATGCTGGTAGGATTGGAAGAGACATAAGCGCTGAGAGCCGCCGAGCGCTCGGACTGGTTGTTATTTGCTTCATTCTGGCGGTTTTCTACTCCTTGGCCCCGCATCTTGTGGAAGCGGAATCCATCGTAGTTGTCAGGAGCTTCGTATAGTGCAGGATCCATGGAAATTGCGTGGGTCGGAACCCCGATCGTAGTGTTGGCGGGAATAACAAATCCGTCCGAAAGAGCGTAGTCCGTGGTCACGACGCGCTCAAAAGTTACTGCAATATTTATGAGTCACTCCGATTCCACAATCAACATTCCACAATCAACACGCAAACGCAAAACGGAGGTAAACGGCCGATATCGCTTACTCAGGAGAAGGGGGTTGAAACGCTGGCTTTCCTTCATGATGCTGTCCAGCTTTGAAAGGTTATGGAATCCTTGTTTGGATATCATACCCTCCGGGCCAAGAGAGGCCAGAATCTCCTCACGTAGGGGTTTGATGTATTCCGGCATTGCACAGAGGTCGTATAGAAGCTGAGTCGGAGCTGCCGCACTGGTATGAATTGCAGCAAAGCTGACTTTGAGGAGAATCCCCGCCAGAAACTTTAGGTCCTTTTCATCACCCACGGCTTGGTCATCCAACCAGAAAAGCATGTCCTGCGCTTTACTCCCTTGACGTCTTCGTTGTTCAATTAGGGGTATCGCCGCTTGCTCCGCGGCTTTGTAGTGCTTCTTGATCGCGCGAATGGCTGGAATAAAAGGGGCTACTAGAGGCTTGATGAACTCGGGATATTTCTTCAAAGCTTGTGCACCGACAAAGCCATCGATAGCAAACGCAATCGAGGATTGGACCCATTCGTTGTTCCGACTGAGTGTGGTTCCGCCAAACATGCGACTTGACACTCGAGCGACAATTTGGGTTATGCGGTCAACGACATCTACTTCAGTCCAATCTGAACACGCATAATGAGCGCCAATCGTGATACAGGTTAGAACTAGCCTTACCTTCACAAGGGGGAAACGATGCCTCGAAAGCGTCTCGTATCTCTTCCTGAACATCAATCATCACGTCGGCTGAGAGACGTTAGAAGAACAGCCACCTCATTGCATCATAATTAAGGTACCATATGCGGGAAGGAGTAACTCGCCTAGATGTTTGTTCAATTGAGTCCGGGCTACTCGAGGATGCAACGTTGATCGGCTGCCCATGGTTGTATATTTCCCCTCAAACATCTAAAAAACGTATCAGCACTTAGAAATCTCTAAAGATGCTCATAGTAAAGCCCTACTTCTATAAAGGTGGCCACAAAATCGATCTCCTTTATGGGGGCTGTCTTAAGATCCTCCAAATACTTGACCGGAATCATCAACCTCTCACCCAGTTTGCTGGGAACGTAGAAGAAGTCACCGCCATACTTTGGAACAGTCAGTAATACAACTTAACTCAATGTGCTTGTATCTGACCTTCTTGTAGCCCTCAGTAAGCATATCCTTGCCATCATGAATGAAGCGAACACGATTTGTCTTGACCGAGCTTATATCTTCCCCTCCAACGATTGGAATACCAGGTACAAGGCGTTGGCGCTTTTGAGATGACAGATAATAGAGTAAAATTGCGAAAAGCAAAAATGCTGAGACAAAGACCAAGTTTTGAGATGCGAAGGTCACAAAGGCCCTGATATCCAATACCATTTTTATGAAATATCCGATAAATGCTGTGCTTGATCAGGATGAAAACACGAGAAATAAGTATCAGGGGCTGGCAACGGTACGATGGAATATCAATTTCATGCCATTTTTCGTTTTAGACCTGACTCTTTGTCGAAATATCCAGTCTTCGGCAGGTTCAGATGGGGCTTCGGCGAGTTCCCATTTGGGAAGTCCGGGTGGTTGATAGAGTTCAGTACCCTTTTGGTTGTTTACATCAGGAAACCCTCTACGAGATAAATTACAGAGAAAGAGACAAGCTCTGAAATGCATTTCTGCAAAGACTTTATTTCAGAATCTAGAACTGATCGCCATCATTCTCTACGCAGCAACAATGGCGGATCCTTTTCAACCTTTCAAAATCGAAGAGGCTGACAAGAAGCCCGGGTACAACACACGCCAGGTACACGCTGGAGCGAGACCAGACCCAACAACCAAAGCTCGCGCTGTACCAATCTACGCAACTGCGGTAAGTGTAGTACTGGCTCGTCGCAATTAGTCGCGCTGAAGTTGTATCACTAATATGAGGTGAAAACAGTCTTTCGTCTTTACGGACAGCGACCACGCGAGGAGGGTGTGCAGTAATGAAGAAGCAGGCTACGTATACTCTCGGATTGCAAATGTGTGTTTCATAAAATGCGTTGATTGTCGAGTCCTGAATCTAAACAAACATTTCCAGCCCACCGTTGAGGTTCTTGAGAAGCGCGTAGCAGCACTCGAGGGCGGATCGGCCGCAGTAGCATGTGCATCAGGTCAATCAGCAGTCTTCCAGGCTATCCTTTGCCTAGCACACGCTGGTGACAACATCATTTCATCCATCAACCTCTACGGTGGCTCATATAGTCTATTCAACTCTATCCTTCCGCGAATGGGAATTACCGTTCAGTGGGTGTCAGGAGATGATCTCGAGAGCTATCGAGGCCTGATCAACGAGCGCACTAAATTGGTATTTGCTGAAACTATCGGCAATCCACGGATCAGTATCCCAGATCTGAGGGCTATTGCCGATATCGCACACGACGCTGGTGTGCCCTTTGTCGTACGTAATACGTCAACACCTGTATGATATCAATTCTGACCTGTCTGTCCCTACCCAGGTTGACAACACCTTCGGTGCTTGTGGATACTGGTGCCCCGTTATCGAGCATGGTGTTGATATTGTTGTTCACTCCGCAACCAAGTGGCTGGGCGGGCACGGCACAACCGTTGGTGGTGTGATAATCGACTCCGGACGTTTCGACTGGGGCAAGTCGGCCGACAGGTTTCCCCATTTAACTAATCCTAGTGGAGGGCCCATGGCGTTCTCCTACTGGTCGAACTTTGGCTCAGTAGCTTTTGCGATGGCTCTTCGGATCGAAGTTGTAATGGAAGTTGGATCTGTAATGAATCCTTTCGCAGCACAGCAGATATTGCTTGGCATTGAGACTTTGACCCTCAGATGTGATCGAATCGCATCCAACGCCCTAACCATTGCTCAATTCATGAGCTCCCATTCTTTGATTGATTGGATTGACTACCCAGGTGAGTGTTGATGCTGTGCCGGTAGCAAATGCTATCTGGACTGAATCAGTCGCAGAAAGACACGCTAACGTTGCAGGCCTTCCAAACAACAAATATCACAAGTTGGCTGTGAAGTATTTGAAGCGAGGCTTTGGAGGGGTGTTGTCGTTTGGTGTGAAAGGTGGAAAGGTCGGCAGTCGCGCGTTTGTCGATAATGTGCGGATCGTTTCCAACATGACGAAGTATGTCTCAACGTTCATATCAAGTTAGTGACCGGATCTTCGCTAACAGACACCACAGTGTTGGAGATTGCAAAACAATGGCAACTCATCCATGGAGTTCAACTCACTCAATCATGAGCGAGGAGGATCGAATCAAGGCGGGCATCACTGAAGTAGATATTGCAACTCGTCGTGATGAAATACACTGGACTGATAAATTTTTAGGATCTTATCCGCCTCTCAGTTGGTACTGAAGACATTGAAGACCTTCTCCAAGACTTGCGACAGGCACTCGAAGCCGTCAAAGCTTCTATGAAAGTTGAGGTTAATGGATATCAGAATTTAACGACAAATAGAGTCCATTAGTCACTTACTCCGGACTGTATACACTAAATAGCTATTTCATAAGTGTTCTTCCTATGAATTCAATACCTCACCATCTCCGCTGTCACTTTCCCAGAGGAAACTTGAATAAATTGTTCGTCTTTTAAGAGCAGGGCGTCAGTAGTACGTGGAATCCACGGTCATATTTCAAGTTAAAGCCGATTCGGATATATACGACCATAGGGTGTGGAGAACAGGGCTTCCCGTCCGCTCAGCTGTACTTAAGCCACACGCCGGCCAGTTAGTAGTATGGTGGGTGATCACATACGAATCCTGGCTGTTGTATATATTTTCTTTTAGCATTCATTGTGCTTGGCCCCCTTGCTGCTACTTTTCAGCCCTAGGTTGCATGATCATTGAGCCTGCAACGAGTAAAAGCGGACTACAAAGAATAGATGAAATTTGCTTGTATTGTACAACCTAATAGGGAGGAATGGTATCAACTAATGATAGTATCATAATTTCGTTAAATGCCCCCTGAAATGGCTTAATGTATAGAGAATATCTTCCGACTACCCTCGATAAAATTCAGTGCACTTCATATAACTCGGTTATATGAGCGGTGTACCCATCGTCACCACACGGACGTGGATAATAGCCTCAAGAGCTCATGTGTAAAGATTTGAAGACATTGAATTCGGATGTGAGGGACTATGTCATAAAAATTATGAAACCTAGATCGCTTTATAATTGTTAAATTCCATTAAAATTCAAGGTATCCTTCTGGGCTGGTAGCTCTAGTACTAGTCCACTTCCGCCTCACTTCACAAGAACCCGGATACCCTGTGTCGTATCTTTGGGGGTCGGTACAAAACGATCATAACAGATTTCAACATCCTCTCTTGTGGTCTCATGGAGTTCAATGTGAAATCCCATTCGCCTCATGAGAAGTCCGATTCCCATATAGAGCTCCGCATAGGCCAGACTAAAATTGAATGTTAGCTTTGGTCTTGTAAGAGACCGGGATACAGAGGTACTCACTTAATACCTATACATTGGCGGCTTCCCCGCGAGAAAGATAACAAGTATTTATCTAGTTTCTTGTGGCGTTGACCCAGTTCATCCAGCCAGCGCTCGGGGCGGAACTCGTACGGGTCAGGGAAAAGGTCGGGATGAGTATGAATCAAAGTTGCTGTCATGCCAACTGGAGTTCCGGGGGGTATACAGTACTCAGCGGTCGATCCGGTCTTTGTTTGACTGCGGAAGTAGAGGGCTTCATTGGGGTCAATTCGCTGGAGGCGTGTGCTCACGCCGTACGACAATCGTAGCCCTTCCGAAACCACCGCACTCAAATAAGGCAAATTCTCCAGAATTTTCAACTCAATGCGTTCTTTGGCATCAGGAATCGCCTCTTGTAACTCGGAGTGTAGGCGGCGAAGAATTTCAGGATTTTCAAGTAAGTAGAATGTGGTGACTGAGAGAGCCCAAGCTGTTGTCTCCGTTCCTGCACCTATGACAATTTGCCCTTCCTGCCACAGCCGTGCAATACTTTTTTCTTGCTCGGGCAAATCTCCCGTCAACAACTCGTGGAAGATAGTCGCATGACGGGCAATCTTTGGATCAGATCCGACCAATTCATCCTGAACATCCTTGATCTGCTTCCGCACATCCTCCTGGAACTGGAGATATATGGCCATCTCTGGGTTGATCTTGGTGACAAGCCAAGGCGGCATTGATTTCATGAGCGACAACAGCCAAGGGAAATGCTTCACGACAAGGCCCATATCGGAACCAGCAATAATTGCGCGGTGGAAATTTGGCTCAAAGGTGGGCGAGTCCAGAAAGTTATAACTCTTATTGAAGGCATATTGTGTGACAATATCGGTCGTCATGCAGCTGAATGCCATGTTCAGAGTGGCAGGTATTCCCGTTCCAGCATACGTCTGCAACTGCTGGTATAGTTTCTCGATCGCCGCATGTATCACGGGCTCAATTTTTTTGATTGAAGACTTGGAGAAAAAGGGATTCAATGCCCCACGTCGCAACCGGTGGAGATGATGCGATGGCGTCCCAAAGACACTCTCTGGGATTCCAAACTGAGCACTGAAATATGGATACTTGTCGCGAATTTTTTTGCCGCCTGCGTATAGTTCATCGATGAAATTCGGATCATTCACATGAATTTCGTTTGGGCTGATCCGTACGATGGGGCCATATTTATCATGCATACGCTGAATCTCGAAAGTATACAGTCCCTTTTTGATCGCATCATAGTAAAACTCGTACCATAAAGTGAGAGCCGCAATTTTGGGGCCAGGAAATCCTGACAGAGGGTGGAACCAGAGTCTGTAGATGCTGAGAAGCAACAGATAGACACCAAATGATAGCGCGATAGCAACGATGGTTTGCAAGTTCAGGACAGCCATCCCGATCGGTTGTGAGATAATCGCAACGCTAATTCCAAGGGTGAAAATCTCCCGAAGATCCTTCGAGAACTTTGACAAAGGCGTCCAGACAGCCTATACGACCTTTGATGAATGAAGCTAATGTTTCCCGCAGGCTTAACGATTCCTAGGATAAAACGATTGTGGTGCTGGTGCGTCGCTGGGTATGGCAACAAGCCGATGTTACCCTTCTCGGCCAATGCCGAGCTTTGATCTCCGCTCTAAGCGAAAGCCGACAAACATACTTGACCACGAAAATCAAATTCATTCGTGAGGGAGGGCGTTGATCTTTCACCGGTGCGAGCTAAGGGAGTTGCATCCAGAAGTAATCTTGGCTCCCGGGACATGTTGTATGCGACCGCTCTGAGTGCGACCGTGGCTTTCCCACTTGCGCCAACAGATCGCAGTTTATTCAAAGAATGTTTACAAGTTGTTCTTGATTAAAATCAGTAAGATTATGTATTACGCTGGGTCTGGCGATAAATAAATTTGTATTCTCTCCTCATGCACACAGTCAACTCCTGTACCTTTGAATATGTATCTATCTCAAGCACGGCAACTTTCCTGGGAATGAATGAGGACACCCCGTCAGCACATGAATTTGAGATGCTTCTTCTGTAATTTAAAGTTTTTCTATGGAAACTCGCACTGTATTCGACCAAATCAGTGGCCAAAAATGCTTCATTAGCGACTGCCAATCTATACGACTATGCGGAGTGTCTCAATAGTATTCACAGCAACTCTAGGTAGGTCTTGCTGGACGGTTGAGGTCAATTGGGACATCCTCCCAAGGTATCTGAGCTTCAGTCAATACATTAGATACCGCAAGGTTAGTCTACATGGTTGCTAGGATTCTCTAGCGTGCGTATGAATTTATTGCAGTAATGAAATTAAATTGTGCAAAGTGCAAGACGAACCCAAGAGAATGATTGCGCAGACTGGAGAGCAGTACTCCGAAGTCTCTAAATCTATTTCGCAGAGTGATAACGCGGGGTTGTTCTGCTCCATTCCTCATTCCCGCTCATTTGGTATTCTACACCCTTGAGATAGGCCTTCAGATCTCTACTGCATCCTGCTGCCACAGCTGCTGCCACTAGTTCGGCGTGGACACCCTCCCATTCGCGGCACATTGAGAAAAGGACTCGTTTGGCGGCATCATGGGAAAGGTTGGTCTCTTCAGCCGTAACCTGAACTGATGAGCAAAGAGCGGATCCCTCGTGGTGGCCGGATTGAGCCTGGCGCAACTCCTTCTCCCATGAGTAAATATCATTGATCACCGAAATATGCTTCGAGCAATTTTTCTCTACTAGAGTCACAGCTGCCAACTCTTTATCAGCCATTTGCAAATTCATCGAGAACCTCATAAGTGCTGAGAGTAGTCTTTTGCGAGAGCGTTAGCTGATTTGTGTGAAATGAGAATCGAAGCGTACAGAGTGACATACGCTTTCCCGACATCGCCATCGCGATAGTCTAGATAATTACCAAGTCCCTTTATAGACAGGCGGACCTTATCGGTTTGGGCACGCATGAAGGTGAAGACTGGCTCCAGGATCTCATCGGCCAGCGCCTTGTCATGAGCTCGCATGCTCTCCCAGAGATCGTAAGTGATCCATTCCACTGGAATGCTGCGATCGGGAAGAACATTCCCTCGGGACAGAACTATCAGCCTCTCGTTGTAAGCAGAGCCATCATCCATGGACATGTCTTCGAGAAGGTCTATCAATTCAATTAGCGCTGGACTAGAGAAAGTGAGGAGCCTCCATACCGTCAACGAGGAAAAGTAATGTCAGCAGGCGACAAGCGAAATGGATGCGGTCATTCAATGCCAATGGATAGTAAAGACAAGTAACTTTCGAAAAACCAGCGGCAATGAACTTCTTCCGAGCACGTGTATCCTCGAAGGCCCAGTGCTGGAGAAAGTAGTCGTTGACTTCCTGAGAAACCTTATCCACCAGCGGGTGTATCTTAGGCTGAAACAGAGAATCTCTCCCCTCCTGCTTTCCGACTTTAGCCACAAGTGCGGCTTTCTCGTTGAAATGGCTCCCAGAACTGTAGGAAAGTGCATCTAAGGGCGCAAGCCCTAAGGCTTTAACGAAAGCGGGCATAGGCAACCACTGGAGGATGAAGTTAACCGCCATTGTTAATGATGATTGGGAAGGTTGGAAAGGAACGTTTGTTGTTAAATTTTGCACGAGACTTTCAACTGTAACGGCAGATTGGAAGTGCCTGCAGGCTGACAATAATATAGACGCAGAGTCCGATACATTCAATCAGGTATATATAATACCTAGGTACCACTAGCCCATGTCATCAAGTAGACGACCCAGACTAAGCCTTGGTAGTGGTGAAATATTGCCTTCGGAGGAAGCAGTGGCGACATTTCCTTAACGAGAAGCACCCGATCGCAGGCCTACCTACTCTAGACTGAACCTAACTATTCCGCATCAAGTTCTTGAACAATAAGAGTGCATGAAGCATGTTATGGTCTAAATTGCCCAAAAGGGTTAGTGTGAATATCTACTTGCCGCTTCTGGATGAGGCCGAGATTCAACTCAACAGTTCGCGCTCGGGTGTGTCAGCTACCGCTTCCCATTCAAAGATCTGTGTAGGTGCCCGGCGAAAATCCTGCAAGAATCGTACTGTCTTTCAAATCTCTGCTTGAAGAAATCAATTTTCCCCCAGCTTCGGGCCTCATCTAGTAGCACAGCTATGACTTTCCACGCTCTCTCCCGAGACCTGGTACTGTCCTTTGGTAAAGGCCTTGCGTTATTGGTGCGTCATCTGAATATCTAACCAAAAATAACACCAAGTAAGCTGATATTACTGCATTGAAGTGTGCAATGTACTTTGTGTACCATATGGTTTACAACGTTTGGCTTCACCCACTAGCCAAAGTTCCGGGCCCATTGCTCGGCAGGGCTTCACTGGTGAGTGGTAAATCTTCCCAGAAAGTTCTCGGACTTGTCGGAGCTTTCAATGACCTTGCTTGTGAGCCTCAGCTGACATAAAGATGAATAGTTATGGAGAATGTGGCATTCGATGGGAGGCAGATTCCACATTGCAATCAACGAGCTTCATCGGCATCACGGTAAGGTTGATATGCAAGCATTGCCTTTTACGGGAGACTAAAAGTTTACCCTAGGTCCTGTTATTCGTGTGTCGCCGAATGAGTTATCCTTCGCCTCGCTTGAGTCTTGGAAAGCCATTTATGGCGCCACAAACCCGCCGATGATCAAAAGCGAATTCTACGAGATGTATGGATCTGGGTTCAATAGCCTGTGCATCGGTAGCGAGCGAGACCCAAAAAAGCACGCACAGATGCGCAAGGCACTCCAGCCAGCTTTTACAACTAAAGCGGTTCTGGAGCAAGAGAGTATTGTACAAGCCACTGTTGATGATTTTTTGGCCACCCTCAGTCAGATTGGAGATACTATCAGTGGTTTGAATATGACCAAATGGTTCGAAATGCTCGCCTTCGACATTGTGGGTGAAATGGCATTTGGTGAATCCTTCCACTGCATAGAGAATAGTATGTCAAATTTACGAGTGGAATCGGTCAAACATTCGGACTAAGTCATCGATGTCTAGGGAAACCCCATTTCTGGTCAGACCTTATCGTGGAGCACCTTTTCTTCATCACGGTGCTGGATAATCTACAGCGATTTCCACTACTGAAAGCAATCGGCACAAAGATTCTTCCTCGACTTACAACTAGCGTCAGAGATAAACACTCGGGGTTCAGCCGCGAGAAGATAGCAAGGTATTCCAGGTACCCAATCTTACCACTCGAGCCCTGCTAAGAAATCCTCTTTTTAGGCGCCTGGAGAACCGGTTTTCCCGCAAGGACTTCATGGACTACCTTGTTAACAAAGTGGATTCCGGAGATATGGACAAGGAAGAGCTCACGGCTCACGCGTCAACGATCATGTGAGGAATCATTGAACAAACCTTTACGTGGGTGGGAATGACTGACAGATTCACAGTATTGCAGGAGGTGAAACAGTAGCGACCTTTCTGTCTGCGGCTACCTGTTATCTACTTCAAAACCCCGAAGTTTATCAAAAGGTCAAGAATGAAATTCGCTCACGGTACGATTCAGTAAACCAGATTGATGCAACTTCTGCGCAGCAGTTGCCTTACTTACGTGCATATATCTCGGAATCAATGCGAATCTACCCACCAGCGTCCCAGGGATTTCCTCGCCTTTCCAGTGGAGCAACAGTCAATGGCATCTACATTCCACCAGGTGTAAGCTCCTCAATCACTCTTTTTCTTCTTTTACCTTGGAGAATATTTCTGCTTTGTCAAATGTCTGAGCGTTACAGGTAGTATCATTGCTAATATCTGAGTTTCACAAAAGGTCGAGGTATACACGAGTGCGTGGACCATCACCCATGACGAAAAATACTTCCACGATCCATTCGCTTTCAAGCCCGAACGTTGGCTCGATCCTCATTGTGAGGACGTGAAGGAGGCGAGCCAGCCTTTCTCTTTGGGCCCTCGAGGATGCATTGGTAAAAAGTATGTAACGCAGTGACGTTGAGTTCGGTCACCCAAGTGAACACTGGTACTAACTTCGCTAGCTTCGCCTACATGGAAGTTAGTCTCATTCTAGCAAAGATGCATTATGAATTTGATTTGGAGCTCATGGACAAAGGTCTGGACTGGGAGGCTCAAAGCCGTATCCATGTGATGTGGTGGAAACCCAAACTTCCCGTTCGGTTCACACCCGCCACCGGGAAGATGTGACAGACAAATGCAGGAGCTTTCAAGCTATGTGGATCTGCCTCATCTATGGACGATGTAAAGGGACATTATCAGAGAATACATTCTGCCCAAGTTTGAGAAAATCGTGCCTTAGTTCTGATTCATCGTAAATTCGGCCACATTGACAGCCAGTCCTTCCCGGTAAGGTTTTATCGAGAACTCCGCCATCCTCACTTTTAAGAGCTTTTATTGACTTTTGAGACCTGTATTATTTGGAAAGCGTTGGGTGTATCTAAGCAAATGCTAGTTCATCCATGGTAGGTGTGAGAGGAAAACTCCGTTCTCAGCTACCCTGAAATTAAGCACATAGTCTAGAACCTCGATTCCTACAACTGTTGTTTTGGGAAGACCGTTCGGATTTACCATTTTGGATAGGGCCCGAGCCCGAATAAATGAGGTGCATAAGAGATATCACAGAATGGGAGACCAAATGCAGTATAGACTACCATTCACGTGGTCTATGTCCCTCGCCCCTCGGGGCTTACCCTAGGTAGTAGTGTAGTCCAAGGTTCAAAAGCCCCCTTGAGTCCTTGAATCTAACACACATGAATTGGATCATTCGAGATGGCAGTCTTTAGAATTCGTTCATCTTCCAAGAGTAAGTGGTTTATACCTGCTGATTCCGGACACCCGAGCCACTTGCTAACTGGATCAGCCTTCGATCTTCGGGTTGAGCGGCCTGGGTTTGCGCATGCTGGATCAGGCCACTGGAGTGCACTGGATCTTGCATTCTCAGTGGTTCTTTGCCCAGAACAGGAGCAGACCCACAGAAGAAATCGGCACGTTGAAACATCAGACGAGAATTTACAGGAGGAAGTCCTGGCCTGCGAACAACTAGGCCCGGAAGCTGTTTTCGACTTCTTTGAGAGATGCATTGAGCTAGCTTCGACAGACGGCCGCAAGGGTGTATTAAGATTCATTCTGCCTCGAGACGAAGGCTATCTAGTACGGACCGATCTTCTCAATTTTCGACTGATTGACTGTGGCCACCTCGTGGACCACATCAGCGATTTTGGTACATATGAACGCATTTTCACTCCAGTCGCTGCTACTCCAGACTCCATTGAAGGCCTCGTCAGGCTGATTGTGGGATCCATCGGAGCTCTCTGTGTGCTAGATAGTACCGGCGTTCCTCGCGAGGAAAAGCTAGGTCTCTTGGATGCAGAACTTGAGAAACGGATTTCATTCCCTTGGACATCGAAAATACAACCCAAACGAAAGACACTTGTCCTTTTTGAAGGTCGACCAGACACAGAGTATGGTCGACAGATGTACACTGCGGCAGTGGCACTCAATATTGACATTGTTGTGCTTGATCGTCCTGGTCACTGGATTGAAGGGTCAAAATACGCCCACTGGCGAAAGGCATTTATACCCATTGACATTATGCCTGATGCCGGGCTTACCGCGCGGATAGTAGATGCTGTTCGGAGCTATGGCCAGCCTGTCGATGGTATGGTCTGCTTCGCAGATCCGATGCTAGTATCCGTTGCTGAAGCTGCAAAACAGCTGGGTCTCTCCATGCCATCGCCCGAGGCATACGGCATCTGCACGGACAAGTACAAATCTCGCACTGCAGCAGGAATGCCAGCGCTTCGGGTTTCTTCCGTCGAAGACGTCGACCGCATTGATATTAACGACAATTTCCGGTTTCCCCTCATTGTGAAGCCAATACTGGGCTGGAACTCCGAGGGAACATCCAAAGTGGCTGACTTGCAAGAGCTGAAGGCGGCCATGCAATCATTCAATGCGACGTTGCGTGGAACTTCTGTGGTGATTGAAAACTACTGCGACGGACCCGAAGTCAATGCAAATCTGATCATCGCTGATGGGGACCTCGTGTTCTACGAAGTCAATGATGACTTCCCCAAATCAGGGGACATGGCTTTGGTAGAGAATTCTGGCGCCTCGATTGCTGAGGTCAATTTTCTGGAGAATGTCACAGCTTTTCCATCGGCACTACCCAAGTCTGAACAGGACATCGTCGTGCGTGATCTGCACAAACTTCTCTTGCGTATCGGCTTCACCACTGGCGTATTCCATATGGAATCCCGGGTCCAGAACTCGAGCATGGAATACAAGGTGGGACCAAATGGACTTTTGGACCTCTCAACTCGTCAAATCGAAGATCCAACCCGCCCGAAGCCCACGAATTTCCTCATTGAAATCAACGCACGGCCTCCGGGTCCGCATGATTCCCTACCCTGCACCTTAGCATACGGCATTGATCTACCAGCGGCATCGATTTTGTTTGCAGTTGGCGAAATGAAGAGAGCAAGACAGCTGATGTATCCATTCTTGGGCGAGCCGCGGGTTTGGTATGAAGAATGGCTGTGTGCGGCACCTCACGGTGGTACTTTTCAATCGGACGATGTCTGCGTCGAGCTGCTGGAGCGATGTCCTGAGCTCAAGGAGTCAATGGCATACTCGCGATGCCTGTTCAAGAAGGGTGATCGTGTCCCAGACCCACGGAAGGAAGGTTTCACCTTTGTAGCAGTATTTTATCTCAGGTCCAGAAAATCACGCCAGGAAGCGAGAGAGTTGTCCGAGAAGGTACAGAGGGAGGTCCGCTTTGTCATTCAGTGAATGATAGATAGCCTACTCTTTTGCCTCAATTCGCGACTTCCAGCTACTAATTGCACACTTCAATGTTTACTAAGAGTAGCCACGTCTCCCAGAATGGCCTCCACTATCAGCGATGATAGAATAGAAACTCGTTGTCTTTCCTTGCTTCTAGAGAATTGTATTTGAATCTATAAGGAAGAAACAGAAACATGTTTCTCATCTCCGAGCCAGCCCCTGGATCCTGGATGCGGCAATTCGAAGGGCTTTGGGCTGGGGCGAAAACTCCACGGTCATTCTCCCGCCATCTTAACCCGATCCTATAATTTACACTTTGTACCCTGGCAAAAGCCGAGTATCATGATTAGCCCAATTTGCCACCCGCCTGATACTTATGTTGTTTTTTAAACATTCACCGAGCCGTTACTTATCGCCTTCTCCAGATGGCAGCAGCCAGTCGGTTTGCCTTACGTAGTCTTCGGAGCCGATTCAATTCGATGAGTGCCTAGGTCGTCCTAACCTATGGGAGTATTTAAGGTATACCTGACCTGAATTAGGCTTCCGCTCTTAAGTATGGGATAAAAAGTGGGGCGGAGGTAGACCTGATTTAAATTTGAGGTCGTACGAGCTTTAATTTTTCAGAAGATCTAATTTAATACTAAATGTTTCTACTAACAGAAATTCAAGCGAAAATATGAAGGATTAGTTGAGTAATTAATTGTTGAAGTTTATCGAAAATTTTTGATGGGGTCGCATTATTAAATATATTCCGGCGGGAAGCGGAATATTATTCGTACAAACCCTCGCTAGAAACATACTCTTATGATTTACCTTCTCTAAAACTAATATATATTTTTTTTACTTTCGGACGAGGATTAGGCGCTTACCTATACCTTCTCCCCTTTTCCTTATTAACTTAATATAAGGGACTTACCTAATAGTCGGCCTACTCTTCGTACGATAAATCAGGGGCCTTATAGGCCTGCTTTTAAGGATCTTACGTTAGGCGTTAGAAATAGCGGATATACGGTCACTATAGTCGGACTCTATAAAAGAACCTAGAATCCGCGTAAGTAGGGATTTTTTTCTTAGATACGACGAGGAGCTTTCCTAATAGTTAATTTATCCTTCGTACAATAAGCTACGGGCCTTATAGAGCTACTGTTTAGGTGCTGTATAGCAAAACAGCAATCCCGTCTGATTTCAACCTCATCCCTATTCGTCCCAGATGATTACTAGCCCACTGTCATAGCTTGCCCGGACAAAAGGTTTTGTCAGAAGACGTACGTACAGTACTCGGAAGAACGCTGTCCGATACTACTATGGCTTTAGCATCATGACAAGAAAGATATCCATCGATATTAAAACTAAAGTATTAAACCCAGAGTAAGGAGACCCAGGTGGTACTTAAACCATATTGAAGCACTCACCTTCAAACCGTTTCGATGGCTCACACCTCAATCAATCAATTAGTCAACACTTGTTAACCTGACGCAGCCTAACTAGTGGCGTAATGGCTTTGCAGGCGCTTCATTCGAAGGAAGCAGGAGTGATCCGAACGCCAGACCCGCACATGAAACAGTAGACACATAAGAAAACGGCGTATTTCCATGTAAAACCAGCCCAAAAACAGTACCAAAACGCCTGCAACGCCCACAATCCCACAATGTATCTCTCACTTAGCTCTCACATCAGCCTGCTGCTTCCTCTGCATCTACTGCCCCTCTATATCTCGATATCCACCCTTCTCAGCACCACTATCTAAGAACTACAAGATTTTATACGTAATATGGCACCGAGGCTACCCTTATCAAAGATACTCTGTATTAGTGACATGATACAAAACTAGTAACTAACCCGTTCTCAAATGGCCGAGGCAGCAGAATGCAGCGAACAGACGATCAAAAATATAAACTTGCGACTGTTTGGGCATGTCCATGCGGGCCCCCTTCCAACTCGTATCGGTCCGAGACGAAACATGAAACCATCGATGCTACCAGTGCTTCGCGAGTACCTGCTGGAAAGGTCAGGTCTATATTTCGAGGGAATGGCTGTCTTTGTACGCGATGAATTTCAGATGCTAGCAACAAAGTCTAACAATAGGAGGGCCCTTGTATCTATAGGCTGGTCAAAAAAGGCCAGCCGAATAAGTGCTAAAGAGCAGGACGCCGAATTACGAGAAATTTATCTCCATAACATCCCCGAGTCGTACCATCTTGTTAATGTTGATAAATCTGGATGTGATAAACGATTTGGGTTCCCACAGTACCTCGACAAGTGTCACAGTTCCACCGTGATGAGCGTTATCAAATTCTGCCTCCATGTACCCAAGATGGAGTTTTGCTTACTCGCGTCTCTCGCGGGCGGCTTAGACAGATGCCGCTATGTTCAAAAAATTCATCGATGAGCTCCTTCGTCATTGCGAACGATGGCCAGAGCCGAAGTCTGTTAGGTTCTGATCATGGATAGTGCATCGTTGTAAATCGAAAGCTTTTCCGGAAGTGTAGAAGGGCGGCCCAAGCCCCCGCGAATTTTTTCATCATGGACAATTCCCATCGCGATTAGCCGAAACTTGCCTCGGTTGCCCCCGCCCGGACGTGGAATATTTATCAAAACAAGTCCGGAGCGATAAGCTTCATTGACTCCAATTGACTTGAATTATGCTAGCATGAAGCTGCAATTGCCGGTTAAGACTGTCTTCGGGGCTGCTGCTTTTGCCGTTACTACTCTGGCCGCCGCGTCGGAGGTGGCCGAAGCAACACAATTTACTTTGACGGTATGCTTTTTGGCCTCCTAAATGGACGCATTGCTGACAGACACGTCCCTATAGTATGGTTATCCTCTCCCGTCTTTTGCGCGGGCCGCTGTCGCAGTTCTCAGTGAGGTCAACTGCACCAACCGCTTTCAGCATATGAGACAGCTCGCAACATCTGCCTCCCAAGCTGTCGTACGCCCCAACGTGGACACACTGTACTCGACAGCCGTTATTGACCTCTCCCATCATGACGTCGTGGTAGATATTCCCCTCGTCAAGGACCGATACTGGGTCTTCCCGTTCTACGATGCGTACGGCAACAACTATGTCAATCTGGGCAGCGTAGAGAACAGCAAAGCGGGCAAATACATTCTCCGCTTTAACGCCAACGACAAGCAATATCCCGGTCTACAGCTGTGTAGTGACCCGGAAAAGTGTGACGGCCTTCAGGGCTATGTCAATACACCAACACCGTATGGACTTTTGGTGGTTCGATACGCTGTTAAAAACACTGCGGGTGATCTGCAACAAATTCATGCTCTCCAAAACCAGAGCGGCCTTCATACCGTCGAAAAGAGTGATAGAACCAGTTGTCGAGCCACCGTCCCTACCCTGACCATGTCTATGCTCAATTCGTCGCTGTCTTCCGACCCGGCGATGAAGATTATGCAACTGACAGCGCGCATTGCGCCGCACAACCCTCCGCGCAACATCTCGGACCTGGCACGAGTCAATTGCATGCTCAAAGAATCTGGCATCAGGGACGGGGCATACAAGCCCCAGAAAGGCCAGAACCTGACTGCAGCATACCTTGCCTCGGAGATGGCCATGTCCAACGCAGCCAGTGAACCACAGAACATGCATTCGCTCGGACACGGATGGCAAGAGCTAGCTCCGACAGCACAGGGCGATTACGGTGAGAACTATGCGATGCGACAATACGTAGCATACTTTGGCTACCTCGCTCTTAGGGCGACGGAAGCGCTATACCCCTCGTACAGCGCCGGTCAAAAGGGGCTGTACCTAGGGCCCAGGGAGTCGTACATCTTTACGTTCCCCAGCAAGCCGCCGATGGCCCAGTATGGGTTCTGGAGTTTAACTGCGTACAACGCGGAAGAGTACCTGGTCCCCAACACACTGAATCGATATGCGCTGAGCGACCGCTCGAACCTCACTTACGCTGATGGCTCTCTGGTGTATGACGACAATGCCAATGGCGATGGAAGTTTCCAGCTGCTGGTTCAGCCAGCAGATGTGACTCCCCCAAAGAACTGGACGTCCAAGTATGTAGCCACCGCCTTCTAACACGTTCTACTAGCTGACATTAAGAAAAAGCTGGCTCCCGGCTCCAAAGGGAGGAGGAGATCTTTCTCTTACGCGTAAGTCGCACTTTGCTCGTCTACCTTTTGATCAATTAATATCATCGTCTAACTGAGCAGTCCGGTTCTATGCGCCAACTAAACAGCTGGGCAATGGCTTATGGCCCTACCCGGTGGTGCAGAAAGGAGAAGCTATCCAGGCATAATTTACCTATTGCTATAGACCCAGTCCTATACTCTATTGTCAATAGCAATCAGCCCTGATTGCGGTTTTTCAGCCCCTGATTCGTCGCTTGTGCGTGCTCCCGCGCCCGCGGGGCCGTGGCCCGTAGACCTGTGCCCCCATCACTTTTGTGGTCCATCGACCATCCATCGAGCGGACCGAAACTCGACCTGTCCACTGTCGGACCTCTCACGACATACCCGTTTCGTCCGTCTCCTGTGGCCTGCGGTGATGCGCATCTGCATCACGACACGAACGCGTCGCGTGTTGTTTCCTTTGCGTAGAGAATCCGTAGTCTTGGCTTGGTCGTTAGGGGCTCCCTCCTACCTGAAATATAAATTATGCGAGCATCAGCGGTTATCTCTTCCCCCTTCGCGTGTCAGTTAATATTTTGAACCGACTCGAGCTATCCTTGTGGCTTTCAGTCTTCTCGGTTTAAAAGACTCTTTTAGCGCGTAGCATTATGGATCACTTCACGTTTAATGCAACGTACCGTACGTGGATTTGTAAGTCCTGTAAGACTGGGGTTCCGCCGGCGTCTATCCTGGGCTATCTCCGGGGCAAAAGCTATCGCTCCCACACGGACGCGTATTCTGCGTTAACCGATGCGCATTCTGCGTTGACCGATGCGCATTCTGCGTTGACCGATGCGCATTCTGCGTTGACCGATGCGCATTCTGCGTTGACCGATGCGTAACGTATCGCGTTCGCTGAAGAAGCGTGGAAGCCCGATCTATTTAATCTACTCACCGTATCCTTCTAACCGCTACCGCTATAGACTCGATCTATCCCCGGGTTGATAACCTACGATAGGTACGGCTATACCGAGTGCGATATATACGTGGGCCGAATACTTAACACGATTAGGGTCTATCGCAGTAAGGCCTATAGGGGCTAACGCCGGCCGGGTCGACCCTATGAAGCTAACCGACTATTAGCCAAACCGGTAAGCTGCCAGCGCCTCTTTAAGACTGGGCGCTCTAGTTATTTCTTTATTATGACGCCCGAAGCTTAGGCACGCCGAGCTAGCTAGGCATATATAATGACGACCGCGGATTTTGTGTAATTGTAGGTAGATAAGGCACTACGATAAGCGGATAATATCGCGGAGACCGAGGATGGTATCGCGCCGGTAGAGAGCGATGTCACCGAGTCCTCTCCCTAGCTCGAGCTTACTCGGTGGCTAGAATATAGCCGAGGGTATACCTTTAGCGATATAGCGAGTCTCGCTCTTCCCCCGGATTCTACGACCGAGCTAATCCTTGGTCTGGTTGAAGATAGTATCCGGAGATTGATCTAGCTTGCGTTTGACTCGATTTCCTCTTACCGTATAAACGAGTTCGACTAGGTTCGTATTAATAGCTTTGTCTATTGGCCGGGAGTCTAGGAGCGACCGATCTAGATTAAGCTACGACTAGTAACTTATCGGCGTTACCGGCAGATCTGGGTATAACTGTTAAGCTTCGTTTACTGTACTAGTCGGCCGGTGCGGTTAATCGAGCTCCGCCACTAGTTTACTACGGCTTAGTTAGATGCGATCGATCGAATTGAGCAAAAGGCACGGCTGCTGCTTCGGTTGAAACTCGCTAATTCGATTAAAGGGGAACCTTAGGGGAAAAGGGGGATATAGGGGTTATCCCCTAAGCTGTGCGGGGAGTCTCAAAAACTAGTATATTTTATTTACGCACTCTAATTAGCTAGTTGCTGTAATGCCTCGGTAACCAAATTTAGTGTAATTAATCTGATCTATGGTATTCATCCCAATATTGCCCTTTCTTATATAGCGCTATACCACACTCTCTATAACCAGACCGGGTTCTAGTAGCTCGCTGGCCTCGGGTCCCCTTCTCTCGTATATACTGACACCACATATAGGGTAGCTGCTTATCTAGCCTAGATCGCTGGTGGCCCTGGCTATTAGCCTGGCTCTGGCCTTGCTAGTAATTTAGCTAAGGGCGCGCTGCCTGCGCTGCGAATAAGAAGAGCTCTCGATAGAGCTTCTGCCGGAACGCTAGCTAGCTATCCACTGGCTGCTGGTGCTGCTACTTATAAATACATTAGATTCGCCATACATTAATAATAGAAGCATCAAGAAAGAAGAAGAATAGCGGGAACCAGCTACGATTAGTCTTCCGATGTATCTTATAGCTAGCCCGATACTGATTCGCTATATCAACACTACCTATATAATAGTTATAGTCGTTGATAGCAGTAGGGATCTCTAATTCCTTCTAGAAATCACTGCCAAAGGGGACACGCGCAATAGCTACGTTAGTTGAGGTTACTGCTGGTCGTTTCCTCTTAGTAGTGGTATAGAGATATGGCGAATGGATAGTCGATAGTAGTAATACCACGTTATTATCCTGCCACGCGAGACATAGGACCCCTTGCGCTTCAGATGAATATAATCTTCCCTATGGGATAGATTTGATATGGTCTTTAAGCTCCACGAGCTGTAAGGGTATTCCGCCCTGTCTCCGCGTAGTGCCACATGCACCACACTGTATATCTCGTAGTATTTTGAATAGGCTAACCGTAGAGAAGTAATTATCCATATAGACGTTGTATATAGTGGTTTGGCCAGCGGTCTAGCTAGTGGTTTAGCTAGCGGTTTGGCCAGCGGTCTGGCCAGCGGTTTGGCTAGCGGTTTAGCTAATCCTAGGCAGCTTTCGAATCATCTCAAGTACCATAGAGCCAGTAGGGCTAATATCAGGCCAGCGGAAGAGATTAGCGATACCCTAGAGCCGGCTACTCCATGTAAATACCTAGATATAGCCATGCTCTGCTAACGCGAATATCTTATAGCCCTTCTCAATTGGCTTACTAGGCATCTTAATAGTATACGAAGAGCGGCTAAAGCAGCGAATCATAGTCTCATCAATAGAGAGATTAGAGCCTACCTGGTAGTAACGCTACGCAGCGCTCTCCCATAAGGAAGCTAGAGGCTCTAGCTTATACCACCAACGTTTATCCTTTAGCTGTTGCTTATGAGAGAAATCAGCTTCTAGCCGAGAGATATGTAGAAAGCGCTTTATCTGTTAGAAGCGAAAAAGTGACATATAGCGGCGAGGCGTATGTAGTGGCTCATCAGGTGTTAGCCGGTGAGGTCTCTGGTCAGATAACCTCGTTAGTGGCCTAAGCCGTCAGGCCATTAACTGCCCTATTAGTAGCTAAGGCCTACGGTCTAAGTCGCTGCCTTATTCCCTAGGCACCCGCTTTATCCTGCAGAAAAGATCTACCTTATTTCTTCTGCAGAAGAACCCTGT
>JAXQJV010000048.1:0-40565 GCA_037042255.1 Penicillium sp. PG106-07D | reverse complement strand
TTGAAGCTGGCGCTATTGAGCACATCGAGTTATCCGGTTCCCTGCCTTAGGTAGACTTGCCATCGGATTTTCATTGATTTCATGCTTTGATCCGGCTGACATTGACCCATATTTCAACTCTGGAACGTTATCGCAGCAAATACCCAGTAATAATGAGTATTTAGCCTATCTCCCTGACACATTCGGGCCGTTCATACTTGCTCCCGTCGGTGTTGCTTGTGATCGGTAAATATACACTGAACCCAAAACGTAATTGAACAATGCAAAGAGGCCCCCAACACTCGTGACAATTGCAACCTAAATCCATGGAACATTGGTCAGACCAAACATCAAGCTATGTATTATGTATCTACATACCTTCAAGTCGTGATTCAAAGCGAGATCTCTGGTAGCCTGCTCCCAGACCAGGATGAGAACCCCCACGACAAAGAGCAAAATGCTGACATTCAACAGCATAACTGGCATTTGCCACACATATATCGCAACAAACCCTCCTCTTTCCCCAGGGTAACTTCCGATAAGTGGCAGCAAGTCGACAGAGCTGACTCGGTACAAGGCGATCGCTTGCTGGGTTGCAGATGTCACGCAAGTCAAGGATATGATGAGCGAAGCATACCAGATTCCGAGAAGCGTCCATGAGCCTTCTTTGACAGAATCCCAGAGGATGCTATTCGTGATGACTCCCGCTATCAATGCGCCCTTAGGTGAAAAATGGTCAGCTAAACTCATCTCCAGTGAAGGTCGTACTGGTTCGCAACTCACGGTGATGCAAACAGAAGTGAGTTCCGACAGCTTGCTTGCCTTCCATTTAGCCTCCAGTGTTGCTCGTCTTGCCTCATCATCTGCACCGAGAATACTTTCGATAGCCTGAGAGGACGAATGCCATGGCATGAATTTAGAGAGGTTGTGGCTCGCCATATCGCCTCTGGATGAAAGGCCAGGTAAGAGTGCCAATGGAAATGATCTCTCATTTTGTATTCTATTAAACGGGTCGGCTCCATAAACCTCCCAAAAATTAACTTCAATACCAACAAGCTATTATAATCGGGTGAGATATGGACCGCTCTCGATCCACTAGCGCGGGCCCGTGGGGTGTGACGCCGCCACAGTTCAGCCGCTCGAGCAAAACTATCCCCTGATTCCCATTGGAGCTGAGGGCAAGCGACCTGCAGCTTTGCTTTTTTTCGCCCCCTTCTTGGTTGCGTGTCCTAAGAGGTAAAGAAACAAGCAGGAGAGAAACGATCAAAACAACTGGCCATCATTGGACAGTCTAAGTCGCTCGATTTTACCCCATCGAACCCGCTCTCAAATATGGTTCATGGATACGAGCTGGCTCGGTTCAGAATAAGGCTCATGTGCAATCAATCTCCAGGACATAGACCATAGCGCTCTATGTGCTCCAAGGGCAGATAAGATTATCAGAAGTGAAGGTCCATTCCAAATAGAGCACACCACTAACGTGTGTACTTTCCATAGTTTCCCATAGTGATCGGTTAATTCTACCTTCTGGGTCCGACGCATCAGACACTCGAGCGTGTCCGAAACCTGTCAGCTCTTCCATTTTTCTCTTAAATGTTCCCCCAAGCCTATTTCCCTTGTCAAGTAACATAACGCAAAAGCTGAGATGACTACACCTGCGCAGCTCCGACCTTCATGGTGCACCTGCAACCAAAGCCATGAAGAGTACTTCATTCCGGATTTTGAGGCAAAACACCCTGAGATCGAGAAGATCAAGGAAGCCGTGACTCTTCGAAAGCCAACTGGCCCACAATCCCGTAGTCTGAGTATTGTCTATCGCCCTGCCTCTGATAAGTCTACTTCCTTGGACCAATTACTCCACTCACTCGCGGGGCACTTTGGGACAGAGGCCTCGTGGGCATATCACTGGGCTATCAAGGTAGACGACCTATACTTTGAGCTGGAGGTACATCCAGAACAAATCTGGAAGTACGGACCCTGGGACGAGCATCTGAGGGCGCAAGTTGTGAAGGAGGAAGAGATGGGAACCACGTCCATGACTGATGAGGAAATCCTCACCATAGGTGTGTTCATGGACCATTGAGGTCATGCTCAAGGTGACTCTGACATGCGGTTCACTCAGGAAGCCATTATCTGAAATGTTGGCGCCAAACCTACAATGTCGCCTTCAGTAATTGTCAAAGCATTGCATTCGCCGTCGTCGGTGACATCATGACCGTCCCTCGAGATATCCATCGTCAAAGATCCGGTTATTTACTGGCCAACATAGCCATGAAACCGGTCTTCAAGACCATGCGTCCTCTCCTCAAGCAAAGATATCCCGGTGAGACGATTGATGAGTATGAAGATATATTGACAGAGTACTTGCTGTACTGCAATGATCTCTCCAACGCGAATGAGCTTCAAGGCGCCAGGCTTTTATCCCGGGCCTATCACGCGCCGCAGATTGAGCACCCACCTTGGGAGCTCTTTCCTGCTCGCATGGTGCATGATAGTCACATTATTCAACTGATTATCGGAAATTTCCCCTGCATCTCCCGGACAGATAATGGAAACGCACGACCTGTGGTGATTCGACTGCAAGACAAATCTCCAAAGCTATGCAATCGGCTTCTCCTGCCGTTCCTGCCCCTCGCGTTCTATAGCGGGATGTTCAACCTCTTGCTGGATACAGTCTATGCCATCATCTGCGAGCCAGACCATTGGAGCAAGCTGTTCAAGCATGTGGTGCATCCCAAATCACTAGCCGGATTCATGGTAGGCCGGCTCCACTGGAATGTTGGGAAACGACTGTTGAATTTCGGCTTCAACTTTAAGAATCGCGGAAAGCACACGCCATTGGCAAACCCGGATGAGAATGATGTACGCAAGAACAAAGCAGTCCTCAAGCAGGCCCTGGCGGACTTTTGGGCGGGCAGAGGAAGTCTGATGGAGAATTACGCGGATTTTCGGGACCAGATAGAAGGGACTGAATTTTGGAAAGCGAGTCACGAGGATGAGCTCAGATCTCAAGCTGAGAACCCAACGCCATTCACGTTTGCCGGGAATCTCAAACTCGAGAGGACGGTGAATGTCATCCGGTTGTTCTCTATCCTTGCGCTAATTGGTAGCATTGCCGAATTCGCGCCTCTATTGACGACTATCTGTGCGGCAGTGCTATGGATCTGCGCATTCTGTCGTGACAAGTAGGGATGCAGAAATGAGTAATCAGCAGATCGATCTCAGACGCTTTTTCGCTCGTGGCTTCGCCCTTTTTCTCTGTGTAGACATGGAAGAGGCATAGATTTGCACCTCGTGAGAACAATAGAACATTGAGCCCACTTCACCGCCTTCAGGTTGATTCCCCACCAGCGGACAGAGCGGGTTCACGACAGCTTGCGCGACTCGTCGATAGCCATCTCCCAAGCTCCTAGCAGATCCGATCGCATCTCAAATTGAAATCTGTCACCTTTGAAAGAAACTTGATTGACGAGCCCGCCACTTGACCCTGATCTCGTCACCGATCCGCAAATTACTCTCCTTTACAAAGCCCAAGTTTGGCATACACCCCCACATTCCCCAAAAATGTCCATTCCCAACGAGGCCCTGCAGAAGGTGAGCAAACAAAATTTACTGGGGAGTCTCCAATGCCATAAATGGCGTTGTAATTCAGATATGCATCTGGTACGTGTCAGGGATGCTAACAAGAGGTTACCCTAGATCCTGCAAGAAATCGAAACCCGCGCTATCGCTTCGCAGCAGCAGATTGGCATCACCAAGGCCCAGATTACCACCAAGCAGCGCGACATCCGCATGTTGCAGCTGACATCAAAGGAACTGTCGGATTTGCCCTCCGAGACACCGGTCTATGAGGGCGTGGGAAAGATGTGAGTTTCTATACCTCCTACCACTCTCTCGCATTCATGTCCAATCGCCTTATGGAATTCCATCCGGTCATTGGGGAATATCGTTTTTGGTCTGTGAATCCTAGCTAACCAACCGCGATTTAGGTTCGTCAACATCCCCATCGACACTGTCAACAAGCGTCTTACCCGCGAGAGCGCCGAGGCCGCTTCGGAAATTGCCAACCTTGAGAAGAAGCTCCACTACCACGAGACCACGCATAAGAATAGCCGCGAGAATTTGGAGCAGATTTTGAAGTCGGGAGGACGTGCGTGAGGAGATTTTGACGGCAAGTGCAAGGAATAAGACGTCGAGGACACAGATAAGGGGCAGAGATCCGCTCCGTCGATGGCAATCATCGAGGACCTGGACACCTTTGAGAAAGAGAGATATGCGTTTGGCCTGGCTTTTATGCATTGATGCTGCTGGGCCGTGAAACGGCCCAGCAAAGGCTCTCAATCCGGGCCTAGGTGGGAGTAGTGAGAGGATAAGCTGGATCACAGTCCAGGTAATTGGACCCTTAATCTGTCATTCGGACTCGGTGCGAGAAACTGCATTCTTAACCGGTGATTTGGATACCCAGGAGTTTATATAAAGAAAGATTATGCCAGTTATGAACAGAATTGCCCTACACCCTCGTGGCCGATCTCAAAGAAGAACCCAATCTTCAAGATGACCAAAACCCGAGAAATGCAGATCTGCAAGTCTGATTATCTATTACGAGAAGAGATAAAATCTTAAGCGTAAAAGTCGCAATTCACCACTGACGCTGCTTAATCCAACCTTTTGGCTTGGCAAAGATTGCGTGGTCGGATAAGAGCTTATCGACGTGGACAGTGACCAGGGTTGACATCAACAGGCAACCATCAGAAACCAAACGAGGAATTAAAGTAGCCCAGTATGTACTAGTACCTCTTTCCAGCAATCCATCGGTCAAACTTGGTAACAACTCTTCAACGCGATACAGCGACCACTACAGATTATTAGTTTGGTCTGGTTAAGATCGATTGTGGCACAAGAGTACAGTTCACACCACACCTCGTTCGCCCCCGCCATCGCCATTTCTCACACCGTTCATAGCCTCTCTGCCTGACGAGGAGGGCTGCCCAGCCCCGGCCGGATTTGGATTAAAAATGACGTGTGAGCAGAGCCAACTAATAGACATTCGAGGACATTCGAGGACCGCCCAGGTGCATCCCTGCTCCGCCAAGCCAATCTACTATTCTCAACTTCTCAAGGGGTTTATTACAGGGATAGTGCTTCGAGTGGCTTCGTTATTATAATGTAGGGTAGACATCGCGCATCTGGAGTCTACAATGAACCCGTTATCATTTTCAATCAATTAGGTTGACGCAGCAATGATCTCCACCTACGAGATGTTGTAAGCGCTGGCTCTGTTGTACTTTGTCCGAGTGAAAGGCGAGTCGGCGTTTTCGATCAGATTTGAAGTTTTCGTCATCATGCAGCAAGCACTACAGATTCGTCAGATCCAACGGGTCCAAGGAGGTCTTGAAGAACAAGGACTTGGCCAAGCACCCAATCAGTATTTTGAGGAAGATGGGGCCAGAACTGGGTAAACAGCCTTTTTCACATTGATGATGCCAGCTTTCTGTTGTTGGCCGCTGACTGAAGCAATCCGATATATCCTTTTTGTTAAAGCGATGTTTTCTTCCTGAGAGAAATCGCCGCTTGTGGGGTTGAGTTAGGTTATTCGATCGTTGGCTGGAAATGCGATGTGAAAAAAGCCCTCTTAGAACCTAACGGTACCGAGGTTAAGATAAACGGGCTTCCAAAACTCAGCGCCGCGACATGCTCAAGGCATCTATCTACAGCTAGCTCTGCAATTCAAATAAAGACAGCGGGATGAATACCAAAAGGACTTGGAAAACACCTGAGAAGTGAGGTTCAAGTCACACGTGGTGCCTTGGGTCACCTGCGGGAACACCCGACCAACTCCCTTGGGTCGGGATATTTTGTTTTCTTTTCAATTTAGCATATCTGGGTTAGTCTGATGACTACTTCCGCTAGAAATTATCTTCTTGTGCCCAACATTCACGATCACTATCCGGAAGAAAGGGTCGGCTGCCCGATCTTCGATGGTCTGCGAGCAAGATCACGCAGGTACCCAAGCCCCGTACGTACTGTACCTAAGTACCCCCCGTCTGGGCCGGCCAGCATCCAGGTACCCAATTCCCAGGTTCAGACCCAACCGGAGCGGGTCCTGTGCCGTGCAAAGATCAAAATGATCCACGACGCAGGGTGTGAGGCTCAGATGGCTAGAGTAGTCAGTAGTAGTATGGCCGAGGATGCTGTATGTAAACATAGTCGGGGTTTCAACAGACGCTGGCCCGCTAGCCTGTCTCAAGCGCCCAGGGGAAGATGCAGCAGCGCGGGGCTGCGACCGTCTACTTTGATGCTCGCGGCGTTACTGTAACTAATCCAGAACGAGTTATAGAGACTTGGCTAGGAGAGAATCGAAGTCCAGAATTCACGGAAGACCAACGGTCCTCCCTAGAGTAACCTGTACTTTGGAATTAGTCAGTTCATCGTGGTGGGCCAGAGCAGGGCCTGTAACGGTCTAACCGTCCGACGGTCGCTGGGCTGCCAAAGTGGAGCCTTTGGGTGGGTGGCTGAAGGCGATGATGATATCCTGCCCAGAATCCTTGGAAGGAAAGGAGGGGTACTTTGGGCGGATGGAGTACGGAGTATACTGTAGTGTATACGCACAGTGGGTATGAAAACTTAGGCAAAGCAGAGAAGGTTCAGTAGAAGATTGTTAGAAGTAAGAGATCGAAGAGTGGAGAGAGACCATGAAGCCTATCTTCCTGGTACTTTCAACGCTCTGGTAGGCTTTTCCATACTCGATCGGACAACATCGTCGATGAGGCTGATATGCAGTCTCGCAGGAGATGACGGCGTAGTCACTACTCCGTACTGACTCGACAGTCCCTACATCTCTTAAAGAGAGAGTGAAACTATGAAACTGTGCAGTAGTCCAGCCCTGGTCGAATCAATAGCCGCCTGGTCACCATCTGTCATCGGCCTTCCCTGCTCTCGTCCTCTCGTCTGGTTTCAACTGTCCAGTTTCCAGCCCCTCCGTTCAGCTGAGCGATCGTCGATAAGCCCGACTTGACACTCGTATTGCTCCCCTCGTTTCTTCATCTGCCTGACCCTAAATCGAGAATTAAAATCACAAATCCTAATTCGCTACCTTTTCTAGGCCCAGCCTTCTTTTCTTCCTTCACTTTCTTTCTTTTCCCTTTTTCCTCTCCTTCCCACCCCGCACCCCTCCTCCTCCTCCAAAGTCGACCTCAGTCTTATTCTCCCACCTCCAAGTGGTATCGAGTGCTCAGGCCCTTCCCCTCTCGTCAGGGTCGATTACTTAGGTTACCTCGACACAGCATTCATATTTTGGTCTGATTCCCTCTGAAATCCCACCCATCGCCCACCATGCCTCAGGAGATCTACTTCGAGTCCGATGACTCGGAATTCTCCGAGACCGACCTGTCCGTCCACGGCCGCAAAGGCCGTACCTCCTTCCGTCGACGATCAGTCTCTCGTCATCGCCGCCCTGAAATCCGAGAGACCCTGACGGTCCCCGTACAGTCCACACGGGTCCATCGCTCTGCTTCGACGGGAGGCCGCCGACACCGCGATCGCAGTGAAGTCCCCGCGGTCATGATTGTCAACGAGCAGGCCCAGCGCACCGACAACAGCAACACCAACAAGCCCCGCCGCGTGCAGCAAAAGGTCTACGAACCCGACTGGGAGGAGGAGGTGGTTTTACCCCGTCGCCGTGCCGTGACCGGTGTTTCCCGTGACCCCTCGCCGTTCCACCATGACCGCGATGCCGAACTCGCACTCAACCAGAAGCTCCTCGAGAGGAGTGACCTCCGCCAGGATCTGGAGATCTGGAAGCAGCACCAGGAGCTTGAGCGGCTGGAGCGGGAGCTGGAGAAGCACCGAGAGCGGGCTGAGCCGCGTGACCCGCGCGAGTCACGGCTGCTGCGTGAAGAAGAAGAGTGGTATGAAGATGAGATTAGTGATCGACTTCGTCGACTGGAGCGATTCGAGCGCAAGAACCGCGCCGAAGAGGAGCGACGCAATGCAGAGAAGAACTGGCGTCTGAAGAAGCTCGAAGATCAGGAGCGGGAGGCTGCCGACCAGAGGGCCTGGCGACTCAAGAGACTCGAGGAGGCGGAGAAAGAGGCCTCCGAGCGGGAAGAGTTGAAACAGAAAATCCGCGAAGAGAAGTTGAAGGAAATTGCCAAGCAGAAGGAGGAGGAAGAGGAACGTGACAGGCTGCGAAAGGAGCTCGAGCAAGAGAAGCTGAAGGAGATGGCCAAGAAGAAGAAGGAAGAGGAAGAGCGCGAGAGGCTGCGGAAGGAGTTCATCGAGGAGGAGCGCCGGAAGCAGGTCGAGGCGGAGGAGAAGAGAAAAAAGGAGATCGCGGCAAAGGCTGCAGCAGTCGAGGAGTGGAAGCTCGAGCAGGAGCGTATTAAGCAGAAGCAGAAGGAAGAGGCAGCTAAGAAGGACAAGGAGTTCCGCGAGCGCCTACGCCTTGAGTTTGGCTATTCCGAGGAGGAAATCGAGCACTTCCTCAACAAGAAGAAGAAGAAAGAGGCGGAGGAAAAGAAGGAAGGAATCATCGAGGAGAAGACCACTTGGATCAAGGTACGCCATCATGGAATCTTATCAGATTAGGGTTGCGAGAGGTGTACTGTACTAACTTTGGCTCAGGTCCACCGCAAGCACCTCCTTCCCGAAACACTCCTGGCCTACAACCTGCCCTGGGACTGGGACGAGGTAAGCATACTCTGAGAACACTACTACTCCAAGCTTCATATTACTAAATGGTTATCTCTTTTGTAGCGCGACAGCAACTACATCATCATCAAGCGCTGGATCACCGAAGACTTCCAAGAAGAGCTCTTCGCGCACACCCGCCGGATCCGCGAGGGCAAGCTGGTCGCCCAGACCTCCAGCTCCACCACCGAACTCAGGGTCAACGACCGCAACAAGGACAAGATGTACCTGGTGCGGAAGAAGAGCCCGAGCCGAAAGTTGCGTATCTTTGCATAAAACATTTCGCCTCGATCGCCAGTCCACGCTCATACCCCCAACTCAGAATCTGTTGGATCCGTTGGACTTGCTATTACTTTCCCTTTTTATATCGTTTCGTTTTCTACTCTCTTGAATATTTTGCGTTTCTATTACGAGATCCAGGTCATGCCTGTTTTTCTCTTTTGAGTTGAGATTTCTTGCCAGATTTCCTGGCACTGGTTGTCACCGTGAGAGGTGGTACAGTAACGAGACACGAGTTGATGACTTTTCCCTGCTTTGCCTCATGAATGTTGTTGCCTTTTCTGTCATGTCGATCACATTGTTCCCAACTCTATTCTATTTATCCACACATCTCATTGAATGTAAGCTTCTTGATGAACCATCTTTGTTGTAGAGGGGTGTGTTCCTTTCGGAAAAGGACCGATGCAAGCGCAGCATGAAGTGGACGCCAGGTCCCATTCTCAAGGCTCGAAGTAGGAAACTAACTGCATCTTGCAGCTACCAACTCTAAAAGGGTAACCGTGAAAAAGCCCTATTGGGCCAGGACTCAATGCAAGGGCGCGGGAGATGCGTCTGCAGGACAGACCCGCAAGTGCAGATTTGGCGATGGAAGCTAATAGTACAGGATCTTGGAGATGATGCAACTTCTTGCGTTTGAGCCGAGGTCGAAGCTCACCTCCTCTTTAAAGGCTCATTTGGTGCTTCGCCGACCATCGCTTCTCAGCACGCAAGATGAGCTCCTCGTAGACCGTCCAGGCCAGCGCGGAACTTAGTGCTTTCCGAGCCATACGCAGGCCCAGACCATTAAAGAGACTGCGCACGCCGTCTTCATGGATCATTAAGCGGACTGCCCGGACCATGTTGCCATATTTTGCGGGCATCAGTTGCAGCCGCGTTTTGACGGCGTCAAAAGGGTTCGTGATGGCGGTGGCCAGACCTGCTGCCGAGGCACCGGAGACGAAGTTGATCGAGGACGAAGAAACACCTGCCAGAGGGGTCTCGTCTGCATTGGTTGACGTCGTGGTCATGGAAGCAAGGCGGCGTTTTAATTGCTCGTAGAGCAGCACGTAGAGGCCGGCATAAGGGGCGTCACGGGCTGCTGTGGCACCGAATCCTGCAAAGAGACCGCGAACACCCTCGGTGCGTACAATATCACGGCCTGCGCCCAAGAGACTGCGGTAGGCGTAGTAGTCTGACTCATAGCGCACCTTGAGGACGGTGACGGGCATCATCACAAAGCCGGCGGCGACGCGAGCGACGGCGCCTGTGGCCAAGTTGGCCGTATTAGAGAGCTTTGGAAGGGCGGAGGAGGATTTGCTGGAGCTTGATGTGTTTGCGAGGACGAGAGGAGGATTGGCCTGCGCGATCGTCTGGCGCAGGGCGTTCAAACTTGTGAAGTAGAGGGCAGAACCAAAGCCCGTACGAAGGGCAGAAGGAAGTGTTCCACGCCATAGTCCACGGATCGGGTTTTGTGAGGAGAGGATGGCTTTTAGAGTGGGAAGCAGCGCATTGGCTTTCCCGGATTGCTGGACACGAGTCTTGAGAAGATCGGCGGGTTGGAGGAGTATGGAGGAGGTGAGGCCAGAACAGAGGCCCGCGGCGAAGTGAAACACTGTTTTTGATGCTGTCAGGCCGAAGAGCAAGGTTAGTCGGGGCAATTTGTAGGGATTCAGGCCTGTGTGGCTTGCAGGGATATGCATACATGTGGAGGTAGTGGTCTTCTTCACCTGTGGCACCGCATAGGCGCCATTGTTCGACATGGCTTGGACACCAGATCTTCCGCTGGTGATTATCGGAATTTGTGTAGGTGGAGGGATGATGTCTTCACTATCAGACCGAATGAGTCGTGATGGGTTGGGGTGGAAGGTTTTCCCGCAAGAATTCGCGAACGGCCGAAGCTGGGACAAAACTGGCCGTCCCGGAGCGGTCGCTATTGTGGATGGAATGAGGCAGTCTGCATTCCCGGGTAAACAAAAAATTACAGAAATGGCAGAGTCAAGGGAGAGGGTCTGAGGTGAGGTGGGTGTTGAGGAGGTTGAAGATTACACAGGATTCGGTGAAGTCATCACTGCCTTGATTGCGACGGGAGTCTGCTCGGAGAGCCTTCGGTCTTGCCGTCTTGCCCGTATCAGCCGTATCGATAAGGCGGCCACTAATCCAATTTCGTACCCGCTCTCATCCGTTAGCACAAGGGTCTACTACAAAAGCTTAGAGAGTAGACTGCACAAACATCAGTTTTGTCAATATGAGCGTACCAGGTCTCGGCCGATGGACCAAGCCATGAGAATTCCCCGGATGTTTCCAGGTATCATTGCTCATCTTCAATAATTCTTGATCAAAACGGCACGGGGCTGAAGCATACATTCTCATTGCCAAAAACACCCGCAAACAGCCGGCAATCCACGGAGTCGCCTTCGAACCCAATTGAGGTGCGTGCGTAATCGATGTCACTCACCTGTGGCCTTTGGACGCTGCCTGCTTCACATCTTCACATCTTCACTCCTCTCCCAAAACAAAAATGCGGTGGTCTCTGCCTCATATTCCATATCCGCCTGCAAAGGCTGGATATTGGAGCCCCGTCACCTCGACTCTGAACTGGTGCGAAGAGGTACGTCATACTCGTTATGAGTTTTTGCTAATCGGCGATCACCCGGCGATTACATCGCGAATGAACAGGCAGCCGAGCTGCCTGGAGGCAATTCACTCGCTTCAAAACATCAGATTAATCTGATATATATTTGTTCTTTAGGACTACTATGCGACCGTGTATTCTGCGGAGATTGTCAACGCCTTGACAAATCTCCTGTTTATGTGGCTGGGCATCAAGGGCATCATTAGTTGCCGCCGCAATGGACACGATCAGATCTTCACAGTCGCCTTTTTGGGCTACCTGATTGTGGGAATGGGCAGCTTCCTGTTCCATTCCACGCTGAAATGCAAGTTCCAGCCCCTCATACTCGACCTTCGGTATTCCGAAGCCATCTCAAGATTCAACCGAGCCGTCAATTCGGATTACATCTCGGAACATGTGAACAACATGCTAACCATTGAATACGCGTACAGACCCAATGCAGCTTGTCGACGAGCTCTCCATGATCTACACGACCTGCCTGATGGCCTACGCCTCCTTCTCTTACGCGCGTACATCTATTGTACGCCTCGTCCTCGCCATCTCCCTCCTCAGTCTCGCAGTCTTCATCACCCTCTACTACCATTACCTGCAAGACCCGGTCTTCCACCAGAATGCCTACGCTCTCTTGACCGCAGTCGTCGTCCTGCGCAGCATGCACACCATGGAGACATGCCTACGGCCTAGGTGGCGCCACTCCCTCGAAAAGGACCGCCTGGCGCGCCAGAAGAAAGGTCTCCAAGTACCTAGCAAGGAGCGCCAGCATTTCGAGAACGAGCGCGACTTGAAGACTCTCAAGACGATGTGGTTCATGGTCATTTATGGTTTAAGCATGTTCCTGGGCGGCTTTCTCATCTGGAATCTGGACAACCAGTTCTGTTCGCAGATTCGGATGTGGCGCCGGAAGGTAGGCTTGCCGTGGGGGATTTTCCTGGAGGGGCATGGTTGGTGGTACGTACCCCGGTAACATCTCAATTCTTTTTTTCTTGTACTCACTGCATTCGCTCAGGCATGTCATGACTGGTATCGGTGCATACTTGTACATCATCTGGGGCATCTGGTTACGACACTGCCTGAACGGTCGCCAGGACGACTTCCATCTGCGATGGACGCACTTCTGGCACGTGCCCGAGATCGTTTGTACCAACCCCCTGTCCGAGAATGGGGTTACGCGTGCCAAAAAATCAACCTAAGCTCCCTCTGATCCTCGGCTTGTTAGCTCGTTTGTCTCGGCTGCCGCCGGAAATCCAGCGGAGGACAACCCTGAAATGTGACCCTGCAGTAGAAATTTCGCTTCCACTTTGTCCTTTCTTGGTATTTGTTAAATCGCGCTCTCCGCCGGCTCGGGGGTGCATCGGGGCTGGCTTCCTCCGTCACATCCTTCACTTACTCCGGGGTACTAGCTGATTCTAGTTGCTGCGTTTCTACCGGGGTGCGACTCTTAGTCTTACATATCTATGGAACGACTCAAAACAGGAAAATGAGGCGCAAGCTTGTTGCTATAGACAGAATTTGGGGCTCTTCCATTGGGGCCGCTGGCCTTCTCTAATTCGCGTGTTGCTCCTACCAGCTTTTCTATCTTTAGGCTACCCTAGCAAGAATCAGTGCTGTAAATCGACTCGAAACTGTGCGGGGTCTGCTTGATCTTGGACCTCTAATAGCATACCGCCGTGAAAATGTAACACTTCCTCCACTTGACATGTGCAAGACTCCAACGAGTTGGCTTAGCCCCTCAACCCGCAGGGAAAGTCAGCGATGCAAATCTATATACAAGATGATCAACCTCTCCTCACAGCTTCGACTTATCAGCCTTCTCTTCCCCATTCTTCGGCCGACGCGCCGGCGCAGGGACATTCTTCAACCACTGTGCATCGACCGTCATCTTCTCAATCCTAGACTTCTTACTCCACGCCGACCGGAAGCTTTCCTCCTCATCACGCCAGCGCCGCAATTCCGGTGCCAGCCAAGCAGCCGCAGCATCAGCGCATTCGTTCACAGCTTCCTGGGCGAGCAAGTGGCCAAAGTCCTTGAGAAAGACGTCTCGCACACGGCCTTTGGCGACGCCGCCACTACCGCCGAGTCCCGTGCCCGTGTTGGCGAGCTTGTCGGCCATCATATCGGGAAGACACATGTCTGACTTGCCGGCGAAGATGTATAGCACGCTGGGACGGAGGTGTGGAAGCTGGGAGAAGATGCGCGCCGGTTCGGGCCGATAGAAGGGGTACGAGTCTGGGTGGTCGGCGTCCAGGTCTGGGTGTGTTACGCGGTTGACAGGCTTGTCGCTGCCGGGGATGTGATTATAGTTTGGACGCGAGAAGGTGAAGACCTCCTGGTGGAGGGGCGTTCGTAATGTGACTGGGGGATTCTTCTTGTCTATGACGGTGTTGGGATCGAGTGGGTGGATGGCTGTTGGGAGATCGCGGAGGCCGTATTTAATCCAGCGGTCTAGGACGCGGGGATCCCAGGCTTGATAGAAGGGGCTGCGCTTGAAGCCTTCTGCGGCTGCTTCACGGGAGGGCCAGAGGTCGCGTCGGTAGGTGGAGAGTTGGGTCGTTTTCGCAATGACACGCTTGCGCTCGAGCATGCTCAGGGAGTCGAGTTGGGTGGTCTGTCGTTGGACGACAGGATCTAGGAGCACCAAACTGTGTAACAGCCGGGGGTGCATCAAGCTCAATTGCGTACTACAGGTTCTAGTTAGTGCGATCGCGATTCGATGTGAGTGCAACAATCTGAGGTACTGAGTACTGACAGGTGTGCACCACCCATGCTGTGGCCGATGCCGATAATGGGCCGGGGCATCTCGGCGCGCTTGACGTTGACCAGGTGGAGGAGGTCTCGAGGGTGGTCGAACCAACTTGCTGTGACATCGTGAGTATCTCGTAGAATATTGCGGAACGGATGTTGCGTACGGTCATTGCCCAAGGAGTCTTCATTAATTACGCTGCTCTCGCCTTCTTGGGCGACGTCGGCCATCCAGATGCTTCGAATTCGGAATCCGCTGGCCTTAGACCGAGCATGGATCTCCTCCCAAAGAGGTTCGTATAGCTCCTGTTCCACGGTCAGCCCAAAACTAGAATGCGCCCACATGGAAGACCCGCCAGAAGCTCCGGAGCACAGATCGTATGCAACCGGCCCAGTCACGATGCGCTTTGCGGTCTGTACCCTTATCATACCTTTGGAAAGCCATTGGCATGTGCACCCAGGATGGTCACATCACCAGGTTGCGGATTCGGGTTGTCGAGCGGGATGTATTGTTTCACAGCGAGGTGTAAGGGCTGGTCCTGGTCGTTGGCTGTGGCGGCTGGATACTCGCGGATGTGCTGACAAGGCACAATGTGCTCCACGATTCGAAACGGTGAAGACGACATGCTTGTATCCCGATAACCCTCCTTACCGCAAAGAGTTTTGTGGGGGAACGACCAGCGTTCTCCAGGGATGTCTGGGGTTATTAAAGCGGAGGATACCGATTGAGCCGAGGCCCTTTTTGCGCCGAGAGGGCATTCTCCACGATCGCAACTGCCGGGGGCCCCACGTATGCACACTCAGCGCGCCAATCGAGTTGTAGAGCGCTCCATACCTTTTTCAGTTTGGAATATTGGGCGGATGTATTATTGTATGGACTCATTGAATTCGGGTATTGCGACTCAATACTTCCACATGTTCTGGGTTTTCTGAAAACCCTTATGGAGCTGCTAATGCTCTTTACAGCTACACAGACAGAAGCCTACTAATGACTGTGCGAGAAGAGAAGATATCTCAGAGTCAAGCTCCTTTCAGAGCGGGGTGTACTAGACAAGATGCATCAAACACAGCTGCTAGAAGCGTCTAAAGGTAGCAAGCAAATGATCAAGGCAATGAGAAAAACCGACGAAAAATGAATGCAAGTCACAAAAGGGAAAAAAGACAAAGAAAACCCGACTGACTTGTCCCCTCAATGCATCGATGCATTTAGTACGAAGTCTACCTACCGAGATACATCTCCTGCCAGACTCCATCAGACCCCAACTTCCGAATCACCCAGGATTCTATGCACTGGAAGCAGCGACATTTTGCCAACGAAAAGTTGCAGTTGGCAAAGAGACCCAGAGCCTTGTGCGCAGTGCTTCGGCTTCTGGGCCAAATCCGAGTTCGGGGAAATCGAACACAGCTTCCTTGTAGATGGCAAGGAACTTCTCAGTCTCATTCGCCGCATCGGTGTCTTGGACGTATTTCATTTTCATGGCCCCCTCGAGAGTGAGTCTACCGATGGCGCTGCCGATGTAGGCCATGCATTCCTCGAGTTCGAGGCCCAGTTCGTTGGTCTTCAGAGCCTTGAGCCTGGGGATCAACTGCAGGATTTCGTGCCTAATTCCGTCGCACTTGCCAGGGAAGCAAGGCCTGGTCTCGCTGGTCATCGCAGTCTTGAAATGCTCGAGATCATCGACCATATACTCGAGGATCTCGGCCATATGCTTAGGGGTCTTGCCGGAGGTGCCACGGCGCCATTCTCTAAACTTAGCCACATAGTCAGCACGAATAGCGTGAAACTGTTCAGCAGTCATGGGGGAGAGAGAAGATGTCCTACCGCGGACATTGCTTTGATACGGTGCAGGTGGATTGGGATCCACGTCCAAAGGGCCAATGTCCTCATCGTAATGGCTGCGGGAAGAGCTCATTGTGATATTGACGATGTTCGTAAAGTGTTGAAGAAGGTTGTGGAAGGCTATTTAGAAGGTTCTGTAGTAGTTGAGAGTCTTGAACTTGAGATTGTTCGTGAAGAAAGTCGATGCATAGCGGATTTCAAGAAGTATTTATCCTAGAGTGATCGTGGGTTGAGTCTCGAACCTTGGTATACTTCGCTATTCCCTCGTTCATTGTCTTCATGAATGCAACGGAATATCGAGAATCTGTGTCTTTGTTCCTAGTTTCTATTTTGTTCGTACAAGGGCAATAATTTGGAAGGAGGCAAAATGGGAAGAACACGTATATTTTCTTTGTATTCGGCTTCGGGCTTTGATATCAAGGCCCATTGTCGATGATCTAAACATGCGCGGGTGCCGTTCAAGTCAAGAACAATCGAAGTCAATCATTCGTAGCAGCCGAGAATAGACTGAAACAGTCAATGACATTAAGATGAAATCCCTAAAATTTACTTAATCACAATGAATCCATCGACTTTGCACAGCAGGCCCAACTGTCCAAAGGTACCAGGAATAAAGCCGACAAAATTAGAAGTTCCTTGACAGTTTTGAGTAGAGGATTTAGCCAACATGCCACTCTTCAGACATCAATGGGGATGATCTACAAGGCATTAAAAAACAGAGCAAAATGTCAAAGGTTTGTTTCAAAATGACTGGATGTTCCATCTCTTCGTACTTTGAGCATCACGCCCCGCGTGCCGCACGTGACTCGGCGTCGGCCCTTTACGCGTGCGGCGCGTCTCCATTGACTCGTTCCTTACAACCACACTGAGAGCAACCCAGTGCTGTCAACATGGCAGACGAAGACTCGAAGCTCTTTGATCAGTGTCGCATCTGCGTTGTGTGCTCAAATGATCTCCCTTTGGAGACTGCAGAGCAGGTATGTATTTCTCTGATGGCGCGCGCATATACTGGAAATGAAACTTACATTCGGCCGCACTAGCTTGCAGCAGTGATCGGAGACTATGGCGGCGAACCATCAATTCACGAGTCTAGTCCTGAGAAAGAAGACACCATTGAATGCACTCATATCATCGCGAACAACACCCACTTCCAGACCTATGATCTTGCTCGCAAGACTCTTATCCCCGTGGTGAAGCCTTCATGGGTGCATACCTCGCTCGCGAAGCGCAAAGTTGCCAACCCTCGCCAACACAGCCCCGATCCGCGTCTGTTTCTCAGCGATGTAATCGTGAGCTGTGGCGATATCCCCGAAGGCGACAAAGATGCGATAATCGGCGGCGTGGTGGCTAAGGGAGGACTGTATAGTCCTCGAATGACTGGAATGGTCACTCATTTGGTGGACTTGACGGTGGAATCAGACAAGGCGCGTCTAGTGCAGACCAAAAAATTGCGAGTGAAGATTGTATTGCCACACTGGTAAGCTTCAATCACGCCCGACCGTTAGCCGAGGACACTTATTGACGCGATATAGGTTCGATGACTGTCTAAAACTTGGTCAACGCATCGATGAACGTCCGTACACACTGCCAGACCCCGAGATCCTGCGATCAGGTATTGAGACTCCCATTCGTTCAAATGAGAACAAGGGTTTGGCCGGTGCATCCACTCCTGAACCCTCCACAATGCCCACACCACCCAGCCTTCCGCGGACTGGAGATCAATCGAGCGTCTTTGCTGGCAAATGCATCATGCTTTCGCCTGATCTGGGCATCGGCTCACGCATGCTGGAATCAATTGAAGCCGTGCTCAAACAAGGCGGTGCTACCGTCACCACCAAGGTTGAGGATGCGGACTGGTTGATATGCAGATTCCGAGAGGGCTTTGTGTACAGGACAGCTTCCCGGTTGGACAAAACTGTTGGAAACCTCGCGTGGCTGTACAACCTCATGACATTCAACACTTTCACTCGGCCATTGAGTAGACTCTTGCACTATCCCGTGTCACGCACGCCAATTCCTGGATTTGAAGGGCTGAAGATCAGTCTTTCCAACTATGTCGGCGAGGCGAGAATTTACCTCGAGAATTTGATTGCCGCAGCGGGTGCTGAATGCACCAAGACCTTGAAGCAAGAGAACACACATCTCATCACTGCCCATGGGAACAGTGAGAAATGCAGCGCGGCACGAGAATGGGGACTCCAAGTGGTGAACCATTTGTGGTTGGAGGACAGCTACGCTGCGTGGAAGCTGCAACCGGTGTCCAATCCCCGCTACAACCACTTTCCGCCTCGGACGAACCTTGGCGATATTGCTGGACAAAAGATGCTGGATCGAGACGTTCTTGAGCACTACTTCTTCTCTTCTGAAAAGATGAAAGAGCCTTCAAGTCCTCCCCGTGCTATGCGGGACAAAGACCAGAACACGGCGTCAATGCAACCCCCCGCCGAGAAGCCTCGCAAGGAAACCGAAAAGGTCTCCGAGACTGCTCAGGGCACCCCTCAGGCGAAGACCAAAGCCACTCGCCGGGCAGCAGAGAACAAGCAGGCGCAGACACCTGCGCGGTCCCGACTGGTCCCTGATGATAAGGAAAATGAAACACCCTCCTCGACAAGCAGCCGCAAGTCTAAAGATGCTGCCGCTGCCCGACTCCATGAGATCGCTCCAGACATTGCTCTTTACGAGAAAGAGATGAAGCGCGTTGGTGGTGTCATCTACGGTGGCCGACGAAAGTCTGACGAGGATCGTGTACCCAACAACTCAAAGAAGCGCCGCTCTGCCGAGCCACAGGATGAAAGCGAGGGCGAACAAGCGACGGACGCCAAGCGACTAAAGAAGTCTCGACCGCCAATCGCCATGCACTTGCTGATCACTGGCTATCAAAAGTGGGTTGGCAAGGGAAATGAGAAGAAAGAGGATGCAGATAAGGTTCGTCTATCATCTATATATCGGTATGGACATGCGAATGCTAATTATAAATAGCGCCATCTCCGAGATCTCGGCATCATGGTTGTTCAAGACGCCCGCCGATGCACTCACTTAGCGGCGCCTACCATTCTGCGCACGGCCAAATTCGTTAATGCACTAGCTTATGCTCCTGTGATTATGAGTACCGATTTTGTCGACAACTGCCTCAAGGGGGATGAGCTGCTCGACCCCAAGGACTTCCCACTCGTGGACAAGGCCGCCGAGTCAAAGTTCCACATTTCCCTGACCAAGTCTTTGGAAAATGCGAAGAAGAACAAGAACAAGCTTCTGCGCGGCTTCCGCGTCTTTTGCGTGGAGGATATTCGTGGAGGTTTCGACGCCTTTAAATCGATTGTTGAGGCTAATGGCGGAGAGTGTTTACTGTTCCGTGGTCGTCTCGCTCTGAACTACAATTCTCGACGCGAGGAAAGCGATGACGAAGATGAGGAAATGCAGGACGATGAGCCTGGTCGCAATGAGGCTATCCTTCTGAGTGGTGCCGAGCGCAAGCATGCCCGTATCTGGCCTCGATTCCGCCAATTGGCCGGCGACGTCAAGCGGACCCCACGCATCGTGCGCGTGGACTGGCTGCTCGATATGGCCATGTCGCAGAATTTGCGTGCGACAGATGAGTACGAGCTGGATGAGAGCTTGATCGAGGATGGAGACGAGTAGGGCTCGTCTTGAGATTCATCGAAGCCGTCGAGTCGCATAGGATCGTTGTAAATGTTAGGGAATTGGCAGTCGGTGGTGTCCTGCACCATCGCGGGAGCCTTTGAGCGTTTGCTTTGTAACGAATAGCCACGATTCATCACATAGGGCATAGCAATCCCAAATCTGTTCTAGAAGAACTTGACTCCCTCCTCGCCCTCATTGCCAAAGACAGATGCCTTGCCCCGCTTGACAAGAACATTGAGCGTTTTCATCATGACATCGTTGTCCATCCCATGGAACTCTGTAGGCAATTAGCACGACCACATTCCATCAAACCAATCGAGACAAGCAAAATCTCACCTTGAGAAACCGTCGCCTCTCCTTGTACCAGCTCAAACACCGTCAACACCACCCCACGCTGCCCCGTAGCATCAATCCATTCCACCAGCACATCCGCCCACTCCTCCGGCCTCCGCCACCAAATCCATGCAACGCTCTTCGGCGCCATACCTCCCCCAGCCGAAGCACCCTCGATCCACTCCGCGCGCTGTCCGCCACCACCTTCCTCCTCTTTCTTGGTCATCCAATCCACGACCGCGCGAGCTTCGGCGAGATCGAGCCGCTTGCGCAGGGCTGCATGATGGAATAGAGGAGAATCGACGGCTTCAACGAGAGAGAGGCGGTAGTTGCGGTGGTGTCGGCACCAGGATTGGATTAGCGAGGACCATTTCTGGAGCTGGGAGTGTCGCGTGGTGCTGTTTGGCTGCGGGGTGAAGAAGGGTGGGAAGTTGTAGGTGGAGGGGAAGGGGAAGGGAGTGGTTGTTGCTGCGGTAGCTGTTGTAGTGGCCATGTTGCAGAGTGTAGAAGTATGGATGTACTGGGCCTAGTAGACTCGAGCTTCGAGGACGGATTGTTGACAGGAGGAAAGGAAGATAGCCGTCAAGCAATGTGAAACTAAGCCTATTCAGGCTTAGCAGCGGATCCGGTATAGAACTACATATTCCTTTCTTGGAATCTCAAAGTCCCACTTACCTTCTCACTCCATCGCGCCTTCCTGCTTCCTGCTTCTCAGTGTTCGAATCTCTCTGCCTTTCATGTCCGCTGCTCACCAAAAATTTCCCTCCAAGATGCCCGTCCCAAATCCACCAAGCTCGAATTCGAGCACCGCTGACTCGCCGCCGAAGTCTGCGTCGACTGTGGACAAGACCCCAAACTTAAGTCCGCAGAGCGTCTTTTCTGCTCGGACCTTTGGCTCTGTGCCAGAATTCACGACATTCGTGCTGAAAACCCTGGATAACTGGCGTGGATCCGCCCGGTTTGACGTACCCTTCGTCCTGGAATATACTTTTGTCGACGTCTCTCGTGACTAGGCGGAAGCGATCTTCGACGCGGATCAGTCATATATACGGTAAGTGATTCTCGACTTCTAGGTGACTCTTCTATAGCTAACTTGGAAAGCAAAACCTGGGACTCGAGTTCCCAAACCCTCCGTCTTAAGATGCCATCTCCTGCGTATAATTGCGTCCATCTCTGGGTCGCAACATGCAAGGAGGAATGGGCCCATAATGGAGTTATAACCCGCGCCGTGAGCAGAGTATTGGATGTTTCTGTTGGCACCCAGATACCGATGTTTGAGTCGCCATACTCTCAGTCAATGAAGGAACCCGACGTCGCCATTCACCCATCCTCCCTTCTCCTTCAGCCACCTAATGTCTTTGAAGCTGGCTGGTCGGAGTCCGCTAATGGACTTGAGGCAGACTGTGAACTGCTGCTTCGGGGCAGTGGTGGAACAATCCGGATTGTCGTCACTATTAAGTGGACGCTTGATCGTCAGTCGCGTAAAGTATCGGGTGTCCTTCGGGCATGGCGACTTAACACTGATAACCAGCTATATTGTGTCCAGACAGAGGTATGTTCATACTCTAGTATCTTGAAGACTTCTAATAACTATAGGTGATTTTCCCTATCCCGAATCCACCACGACCGCAACACCTAGAGTTCACATTCGCAGATGTTTTCTCGTCGGCTGTTCCCCCTTCCTATAGCCCTGGGGACCCACTATACCTGGATATCGATATACTCCGGGAGAAGGCTACTATTGCCTTCCACGCGATGTCCTTATCGCCAACATAATTCTTGTCTGGGTCTATTATTAATGTTGTACTCCCCCTGTATTATTATTCGCTGTCTACTATAGCTCTAATATTAGCTATTTATGTTACCTTATTCACCGTTTGCATCACCGCCTTCTATTTAACACTTCCCTCATCTACTCCCGCTTCTCCATCTAGCAACTCTATCTATCTAAGTTCAACAAATCCCCTAGCAAAATAGTCCCCCTAGGCCTCAAATACTACCTCTCCAACGCTAGCGATAACGACGCCGATGGCGATAGCGCCTAAAGAGTCGCAGAAAGAGTTGTCGAAAGAGTAGTCGAAAAAGTGGCAAAATACGTGGCAGAATAAGTGGCAGAATTTTCGGCAGGAAAACAATTGCTGCCTCAATGCCTGAATTTATGCCTTATTCTGAATTTTCAGGCAGGTAATAATATGCAAAAAGGGGGAAGAAAGGGGGCGGGCGCTGGCTTTAATAATCTCCTATTGTTAACAGGAGGAAAGGGAGATGGAGGAGATGTACTGATAAGATCAGAAGCCCCAAGCTCGGGCGGATCGTAGCGTTGGAGTGGGGGGAAAAAGCAGCCCGCGCAAATTATTCCTCCCCCAACAACGGCTCCGACTTTCTCGTCTTCGAGAGACCTCGAGATCTCGTTGCTCGCCACGCCACGCAACGCAATTCTCTATTTTTACGTCTTTCACAAAATGACGACCCAGATCCCGGCGAAGCGCCAACAGCGCGAGGAGTACCGCCGCAAGATCCAGGAGCAGGCCGAGCGCGGCGGCGATGGGGACCTTACCAGTGTGAAGATGCCGCAGAAGAGATATTTCCGGCAGCGCGCGCACGCGAATCCTTTCTCTGATCATAAGCTAGACTAGTACGTCGCTTGGAAATCTCCCTGGAGGATATGCCGGAATGTCTTGCGAATGCATTGGCCTTGCGGACAATGGGTTCTAGGTGCTCTCGGCTGGCTGCTGTGTATAGGAGCTAACCATGTCGAATCTACAGCCCGATCAGCCCCGCGCATATGGACTGGGCGTCGCATTACCCTGCCTTTGTCGATCCGGATCCGACCAAGGTTAATCTCGGCGGCACGAGAAAATTGACCAAGGATGTAGAAGTTGTGGACATTGGATGTGGCTTTGGCGGGTTGCTTGTTGGCCTGGCACCTCTACTACCAGACACCTTGATGGTCGGTACGTTTAACTGCATCCAGATCCAAAAAAAACACACAATACAGGAACCAAGGACACATCATGCTAACGCTCACCTTTCCCACAGGCATGGAAATCCGCGTCTCAGTCCTCGAATACGTCCGCAGCCGCATCTCCGCCCTCCGCCTGAAACAGCAGAGTCTGAAAAAGCTCGCCGCGACAAACAGCACAACTCAAACACCCCCAGAAACACCCGCCCAACCAGAAGTCGAAGATGACGAGGTCGGTAGCACGACCACTATCGTGCCCGGCAACTACGAGAACATCACCGGCATCCGCGCCAACACGATGAAGTTCCTCCCCAATTTCTTTGGACACCACCAGCTCTCCAAGATCTTTGTGTGTTTCCCCGATCCGCACTTCAAAGCGCGCAAGCACAAGGCGCGGATTATCTCCGAGTCTTTGAATGCGGAGTACGCGTATGTGCTGAAGCCGGGTGGTTTGTTGTATACGATCACTGATGTGGAGGAGTATCACCACTGGGTCTTGCGGCATTTCAAGTATGAGACCGAGGAGGGGGAGAATGCCGCTGAGCAGGTCACCGGTGGGATTCGGGATCTTTGGGAGCTGGTTTCTGATGAGGAGCTTGAGGCGGATCCCTGTGTGCGTGTGATGAAGTTTGAGACGGAAGAGTCGAAGAAGGTTACTCGGAACAATGGCAACAAGTATGTGGCTGTATTCCGTCGCAAGGCGGACCCTGAATGGCCCGCTTGAGAGACGAAAAAGGTGAATGAGTGTGTTTTGTTGGTCTCTCTATGACCTGGAAAAGAATATCTGGTGTATAGGCGTTTTCTATTTTCAAGCCCAAGCTCCAAGTCCAAGTCTCTACTATGCATGCAATGCCAATACCATGAACATGATAAATCTCGAACTAAACAGTCTGCGCTGGCCAAATGAAGCAAAAACACCCGCCTAAAAGATGGCAGCAAAGGGGAAAACAAGACCAAAACAGCAAACATGACAACATGTAACCACAAGCATAGAACCGAAAATGCATTCTCATCGCCCTGAACATAAACCCCGAGATCATTCAATAAATCATCGTTCAGTAGATTCATAAAACTCATCAAACACTCAGGTTCCCGTCCCAAAGGCCCGAAGCTTAACGCTGGGCATGTGTCTTTCCTCAACACATCCCAGGAGCCTTGAGACGGATACCCTCGCATCGTTCACAGATTGCCAACTGCACGGGCCCACCAATGATACGGCCTTTTGCAGTGCGCTTCGGTTCACCTTCGCGGACGAAGAAGCGGCCCTCGGGTCCAAACCCGTCACCGCACTCGTGGCAGACAAAGCAGCGCTCGTGCCATTGTCCGCCGATAGCAGAGATGACGAGGTCATCGAGGACGTGTTGCTTGCACCCCAGACAGCGGGGCGCGGTGCGACGGCTGTGACATTGGAGACACCACGCAAAACCATCTTTTTCGACGAAGGGAGTCGTCGAGTTAAAGGGCTACAAGGAAGTAATTGTTAGCGATTTGGTCTAGTAGGTGAAAAGAAGGGCATGGAAGAACTTACATCACCGCATTCGGCGCAGAAAAAGTGGCCAACATGCCACTCTGCGCCACATGCAACAACGACCTCGCCCTCGATCGGGGTCTTGCAGCTCTTACAGCGGGGGCTGAACAGCTCATGAAAATCAAGGTGGCAGTAGAACCGCGGGATTTTTGCCTCTTCGTCTGAGTTATGCGCCAGTCTTTCCTCGCGGGACGCCTCTGGCTCCTCGTAAAAAGCAACGCATTCCAGGGCAGTGTGACAATGATGGCAGACGAAGCACTCTGGATGGAACCGACATCCCCCTGCGGTGACGATCTTGCCGGAGATAGACAAGGAGCAGGACTCGCAACGTGCGGTCGGGACACCAGATCGAGTATATGGAGTATACGAATGGCTTTGTGGCTCTGATGGGTGTCTTCTCACGGGTGCCTGGCGACCCTGGTTGACTGGCGGCTGCGGCATTGACCTCGCAGGCTTGCTTTGCTGCTGAACGGGCTCGGTCATTTCTGATATTGTGGGTTCTTTGGTATCGGGGACATTGATGACGGGGATCGGCGGAGGAGGCTGGGGCTCAGAGATGTCGATACTGGGCGCTACCGTGATGATGGGCATTGGAGGTACCACTGTTGGTGGCTGAGGCTTGGGCTTGGGCTGATCAACTGGTTGCCATTTCGGGTCGAAGCTCACGATGGGTCGGCCCACGCGGTCACTAACTGCGGAAGGCATTGGCAGTTTCTCACTGCGGTCCTTGAGCTTCTTGCTGGTGGCAGTCCGAATGTCTTCGCTGCGAATTTCCTTGCCATCCTTCATGGGGACTGGCTCTTCATCCTTCTTAGGAGGCGACGGGGCCACGGGCTCGTTCCTTGTATAGCTTGGATTATGGGATTGGCTTGGTGGGTTCTTATGGATGTCGAACTTGCAGATTTTGTCGCGGACGGAGCCGGCGGTGTTACGGCCCTGCAGCCAGGGAAGCGGTTTGCCGAGTCGCGGAAGGGCATTGCGCGGTTTATTTCGCAGAGCTGATGAGTCTGATTTGGAGAAGTCGGGCTGGGGGTCGATCGTCTGGGGCTCCTCGTAGATGTGGTCCTCGGGGTTCCGAAAGACGCCCTTGGAGGAATCACCACTCACGGTGCGTGGTTTGGGTGTTGGTTTCTCATCTTCAGGCAAGGCGAAGTTGACCTTCTTCTTCAAAGTCCCGGCGAGGGATGAGCGTCTCCGGGCAGACAACTCTTTGCCAGCCTCGGCGAACTCGGGGCTGGAGGGTCCACTCGAGGAGCCACTCGAGGAGCCACTCGAGGCAATCGAATGGCGATGCTTGATTGATGAAGAGCCCGAGCCGGAGCTCTTGCGGGACTGACTCCGGATCGACGGGTCTCTACCCATGGCGTCTGGGTTATGATAAGGCGCGTAAGGATTCTTGTACGCCATGCCGGGATTTTGATGCATCCACACAAGCTCGGTCGCTTCATCCTGAGCCGCTTGATGCAATCGGAGATCGTCTTCCAAATCTAACCCTTGCAGCGCGTCGCGCAGCTCTCTGGCCTCCTCCTTCTCCTGATGCCGTTGTTTACTTTCCCGATAAGACCGATAAGAGGGGACGGGCGATGCGGACACGGGGCGCGAGAAGACCTGCGAGGGAAATACGTTCTTTCGCACCGAGGCTGATCGTGGTTCTTGAGCTAGAGGGCGACCCGCTGGGCCACCTTCGGCGGCATTGGAGTTGGCGCGACGATGGGACATGGCGCTTCCGCAGCGAGGTTCTTCTTTAGGAGGACTTCCAGATGTTCGATACATGGCGAAGGCAGAAGCTGCGCGAGGAGGTAGGGTATCCTCGACATCAGGCGATGATACCGCGGCCCTGCCAGGATAAGGGCGCGAGCCCGTTGGCCGAGCCGGGCGGTTGGTTCGGAGCTCTTTCAGATAACTTGCTGTCGAAGGTAACCATGGGTTAGCTTCTGGCGCCGTTGGGAATGTTGGTGGTTATTCGCAGCAGGTTCAGGAGCGATGGGCAGTCACAGCTGAGAGCTCAGTTAGACAGCGATCCCAGGACAGCTTACCCATCTGGTCATTATTCATATAGCTGGGGCCCGGCGGCGAGACTTTGCGCTGGCCGATGGGCTTGGTATGTTTCTGCATCATGGTGTCGCAGCTGTAGCTATTATGTTTTATTCTGTTCTCACCGCTACTCCAGGGAAAGAGGACATCAGGATCAGCCAAAGCTCTCTGTGGTATGAGACTAAGGAATCCAGGAGAAGCTAAAGAGCAGCCTCGGTGGGCCTGTGGTCGCGATCTGGTCCCGAGGGGAGTGTCACTGCGGAGCCCAAAACAAACAGACCCCGGGCAACGCCGTCATCGACTTTGCCCGTTCGGGACAGGGTTTAGGGCTTTCTCCACTGAAGATTATCGACTATCTGCAATTGACTGTACTTTGATCGAGAAGCAAGTATTAGAATCCAGCGAGAGACAGGTCATCGAATCATCGATGAAAACTTATGAGGCATATCGAGTAGTCCGTGACATGCGGAGGGGTGTGCAGTCTTTGTCTGATCGATCGGGATGACTTTGGCAACTATATCTATTCAGTCTACGGAGTCCCAGGTCTTGGGTCCACAAGGCGACGTATGGATACCCAACGACGAGCGGGTAACTCGACAGCAGATAGAATCCAGCACCCAGACCGCCCATCATGAGTCAGAGCCCTGCCAGTGCAGAATAGTTAACTAATTACGGAGTACTAAGATACAGGATTTAGGGAGTCTGTTCGACCGTGCACGTGTGGCCCTGCGGTATCACATTCATGCTTTATCAGATGAGTTCCTAAACACGGCAATGAGCCCTGTGTAACCTTCACGGAGTGGAGGTAATATATGGCAGAACAACACCCTGCTTCCACGAGCCTTAAGCTCCTCTTTCCGCAGGTATATAGGTATGGATATAGCGGATACATCCATTGAGCTAGAATCCTAGAATAAGACTCTCAACTAGCGACTAGGAAGAGGATCCAGAAAATAGCGTGCATTTAGAATATGTTTAATCAGGATGAATAGTCCTCATCGAAGAGGACAAAATACAGACCTCAGATTGTTTTCTTTTTCCCTCTCTACATGTCTCATTGTCTACATGTCGTGCTGTTCCATGGATGTAATTCTTTTCTCCGCACCGGGACTTCGGCACCAAACCCCACTTTCCTTTTCTCCAGCTTGACTCCATCACCCCAACTCGCCTTGAAGTAGGGAAGGCATGGTTGGATTAGCAAGCATATCGTATCTTCGATCCATTCGGAGTCAATATGCCCCCGCTATTGGCTAAAAGTCACCGACCTGCCGCGGCTGGTACTATGGGGCCAAGAGTCATTCATTACTGGAACTAGCGATCTCGAACCGACCCCAAACCCCGAGTACAGCAAAAAAGGTCGGCAAAGTGTCCGACGCGAACCCCGTAATAATTTATAAACCTACCTAGGTAGCCTAAGCGAATTCATGATGGTTCCCTCGTATCTTCCGGTTGGAAAAATATTCTATTCTCTTCACCTCGCTCCTCTAGAACCGCTGAACCCCCATGTCGTGACGGAAACGGCAATTTGCTTCGGGTCCTGGGTTTCGGCATTGCCACTGGCAGGAAGACACCAGCAGACCCCAAACTTGGAGGTCTCTCCAGCACACTCATTAAGCCGCTCCAAGGAATGGCTGACAATGCACCCGTGGACGTGATTCAGTCTCATCAAGATGATGATCGAGACTCGGTAACGGACTCGAAGCACGAGGACGCAAATTCACCGCAAGTGCAACCACAAATCGACCCGGATGAGAAATATAACCGTGATGTCCCACCCGACGGGGGATACGGCTGGGTCTGCGTTGCATGCGTCTTCTGGATCAATGCGCATACCTGGGGAATCAACAGCGTGAGTATATCGAGGTATATCCTTTCCTCTACAAGGATATCGCCGACTAACCACAATCTCCAGAGCTATGGTGTTTTCCTCAGTTACTATCTCTCTCACAACGTCTTCCCCAATACAACAGCCCTGTCCTACGCTTTCACCGGCGGCCTGAGTATTTCCTGTGCCCTGCTTGTCGCACCACTAGCCACATATCTCATTCAAGTCTTTGGCACGCGCCTCGTCGTCAATCTCGGCGTCTTCTTCGAAACACTCTCCCTCATCGGCTCCTCCTTTGCCACGCAGAAATGGCACATCTTTCTCAGTCAAGGCGTCTGCTTCGGCTGGGGCATGGGCTTCCTCTTCGTAGGCAGCGTGGGCATCGCTCCGCAGTGGTTCCTCAAACGTCGCAGCTTTGCAATGAGCATTACCGCGGCCGGGTCTGGGTTTGGCGGACTGATGTACTCGCTGGCTGTGGGCGCGATTATCCCACGCTTGGGTCTGGGCTGGGCATTCCGGATCTTGGGCATCGTCTCGTGCTTTGTCAATCTGGTTTGTGGAAATCTTCTCCGAGACCGGAACAAGCTCGTCGGAAGTCGCCTGACGGCGTTTCATTTCCCCTTGCTCCGTCGGCCAGAGTTTCTCCTGTTCCTGGCTTGGGGTGTCTTTAGCATGTTAGGCTATGTGGCCCTGCTCTTCAGCGTGGCTAACTTCGCTCTTTCCGTCGGGTTGACCTCGAATCAGGGGAGCATTGTTTCTGCGCTATTGAACCTTGGACAGGGACTTGGCCGTCCCTTTGTCGGTATGTTCAGTGACCGGCTGGGTCGAATTAACATTGCCACTTTCCTCACCTTTGTGTGTGGTCTGTTCTGTTTGGTGATATGGATTTTCGCCGATACCATGGGCGTTGTGTGCTTTTTCGCCGTGCTGGTGGGCACCGTTTCCGGAACCTACTGGGCCACTGTCTCGCCAGTGCTGGCGGAGATTATCGGTTTGCGAGACCTGCCCTCTGGTCTGAGCATTACGTGGCTCGCTCTCGTTGCGCCGTGCACTGTCTCTGAAGCGATTGCCCTCGAGCTTCGTACCACCAAGATTGGTGGAGGGATTTCCTACCTGCACATCCAGATTTTCACTGGATTCATGTATATCGGCGCTTCGCTGTGTCTCTGGGCTGTTCGTGGCTGGAAGGTGGGAGAGCTGGAGCGTGCTCAGAAGCGGCGAGAATCTATCGCCCAGGAAGCTACTCTCACGACCGAGGAGCCGCCTAACGGAGAAAAGCAGGATCATCCTGCCACTATTGCTCCTGCAACACCGTTTGATGGCGCGGCTGAGATCCAGATATGGGCTCCCTTCGGCCTGATGCGCAGAATGGTTGCTCTCAAGCGAGTCTAAATATACATGGTTATGACCCCGCTTATAACATAGACACAAGTACACATCAACATAATGTATTCTTCAAAACTTCATTCCATTCCAACGCCGTGCTTTTCTCTATACATACATGCATATTTTGCTCAAGCCCATTAACCAGTAATCAAGATCCGGACTCGGCGCTTGCCAGCACCGCGGCCCTCTTCCTTGACCGAGCTGACATTCACCTTGACCTTCTGGAAGAGCTCCACCTGAACACTCCGCTCCTTCTCAGTGTGGTTCTTCTCAGCCACACAAAGCGTGTATTCCTCGCTGTCGAAATCAGTCGTGCGATGGACCGCCAACTCCCGTCGCTCGGACACGGAGTAAACGCCCGATTCGCCCGGCAAAACAAAGTCCTCCAAGCGCACAACGCCTTCGATACCGAAGCGAGGGACGAACACAACAACACCGTTCTCAAAGACACGCATCACGTAGCCTTCCTCGTCGATACCGGTATCGGTGCCGCCCGCGGCGACCTTCTCACCACGGGCCTTGAGGGCCTGTCCGACGTAGTACTCGATACTGGCACGACCGGCGAATTGAGCATTGCGATGACGGTAGTTGATATTGCGGCAGATATCCTCGAGCTTGCCGCGGGTGCTGACACCCTCGATGACGGCGTGGCCATCCTCGCCTTCGTACCCGATGGCCGAAGCGAGCTGTCGGTGGACGAGAAGATCGGCGTACCGACGGATGGGCGAGGTAAAGTGTGTGTAGATGGGCGAGGCGAGACCGTAGTGGCGGAATTCAGACTCGGCGTGGGCACCGGCGCAGAAGTACTCGGCAGAAGTCATGCAACGGGTCGCCAGGATACGGACCAGGGTGTTGAAGAATGGGTTCTCCGGGTCAACGCAGCGGTCCAAAGAGTTGGCCAGCGCACCAGAACTGGAGACATCGAGCTCCATGCCCCGCTTCTTCGACAGTTGATTGATCAGGTCCTCGAAGTTCTGCGGTGGCGGAGTGGCGTGGCGACGAAGGAGAGCAGTTTGGGAGAATGATTCGTAGACCTTTGTAGCTACGGTGATGTTGGCGAGAAGCATGAACTCTTCGACCAAGCTGTTGGTCTCAAGCATGGCTTTGGTCTTCACGTCGGTAAGAGGATCGCCGGCTTCATCACCTGCCTCAATGCGGACTTCTGGGGAGGCGAGGTTCAGGGCACCGGCATCGTAACGCTTCTGGCGGAGTATCTTCGAAAAGCGCAGGAGAGTACGCATGCTCTCTGTAAGTTCGTCGGTTTGCGAGGGATCATCAATGCGGAGTTGGGCCTGTTCATAGCTGAAAGCCTCGCGTGAGCGAATGACGGACTTTGTGAAGTTTGAAGACACGATCTCGGCGTTCGGTGTGACTTCCCAGAGGACAGAGAAGGCGTAACGTTCCACGTAGGGCTTTAGTGAGCACAAGTCTGTGCCTAGGAGATGTGGAAGCATGTCAATACGCTTATCAACCAGGTACACTGTCGTACCGCGAACGCTTGCTTCAAGATCCATTGCGTTGTTGGGCTTCACGAAGTGTGAGACATCTGCAATGTGGACACCAACTTCAAAGTTGCCGTTCGGTAGACGGCGTGCATGAAGCGCGTCGTCAATATCCTGACAACCAGGTGGATCAATACTGCAGATGAGCAGATCCCGGAGATCCTTTCGACCATTCCAGCCCTTGTCCTCTTTTGAAACAGGGACCTTCCAATCATGTCCTTCTGGGGGCAAGCAGTCCAAGACAGACTTGGGGAAGGGCTTGTACTGGACGTCATACTCCAGGAGAAGAGCCTCAGTCTCAGCGCCCTTCGTCTCCAGCTCGCCCAGGGATCGGATGTAGTGACCGGTTGGATACCGGGAGTCGCGGTCCCAGGAATCAATGGTAACCAAGATGCGCTGACCGATTAGGTCACCAGCCTGCCTCGTGCGGACTCTAATCTTCGGGATTCTCTTCTCCATCGGCAGCACAAAGACGGTTTGCTGTCGCCGGCCGGAGTGTGCGGCGGTGGAATTCGAGTCGACGTGCCCCACATATTGGCGCCAGTTGCGCTTGATGACACCTACAACCTTGGCGGTTGGCTGCGGCTTGCCTTCTGAGTTCTTCCCATGGGCCTGCTTGGCTTCTTCTTGGAGAGCCTTGCGCTCTCTATCCGTAACCACAGCTTCCGTCTCGTCCGTATCGGGATTATCGTTCTTCGTCACAGCCTCCTCATCGACGATCTTGGTTGAGGGCGATTTCCATTGGTCCTTGGGCAAAAGCTCGACTACAACAATGTCACCTGAGATGGCACGATTGCTATTGTCGCGACCAAGAATGAGAAGGGGCTTATCGAAGGCTGGAACCTTGATGGAACCTTCCAGGTAATTGTATGGCGAGACGTTGAACACTCCTTGGTGCAAGGTTCCGGCTCGCAAACCAGTCATCATCTTTGACATTGAGTAGTACTCGGGGTAGAATAGCTCCCCGCGAGGGCCCTTGGTATCTCGAGCCTCTCTAGCCTCGCTAATCATATCCAACAGCTTCTCCGAGTCCTCGAGACCGGCGACATAGTCCGCGAGGGACAAAGCTGTCACATTTTCTGCCTTGGCTTTGCGAATGCTATCCTTGTCATCGGTAATCACAACCATAGCAGGAACGGACTTCTCTTTCTTGCTCGCCTTGGACGAAGCACGAAGATGCTGCTCATACCAGCTGGCCACCGTGCGAACGGCGCGGTCATTCCGGTCGTTAATCGATTCCTCCGGACCTCTTCTCACATGAGTCTCCAGGCGGAACTCGTTGAAAAAGAGGTAAAAGCGCTTCTCGTCGGTCTTGATGAGCGAGAGAAGACGGTTGTAGAGAGGTAGCGACTGGTTTCGAAGCTCTTCAAGGACGGTTTGGAGGATAATGACATCGTAGAAAGCGCCAGTGTGTTCAAAAAGATCCATGCCATTCAAGAGCGCATTTGTATCGGGGACGAGGTAATGGCCGTGGGGGAACGCCTTGGTACCGGCGGGACGATCGGACAGGACGAATGGCGCAACTGCTTTGCGTTAGCTCGGTGGATTCACCATGAGAGAAAGTCATTCATACTGTTTCCGCTGGCATCTGCCGGGGCGACCGAAGGACATAGCAAACAAAGCTTCGAAGAGCAGGGAATATCTTGTCTCAGATAGAGCTCACGAACAATCTTTTGGACCTTTCCACTTTTCGTGGACCGCACGAAGACTTTGCTCGTGACATTGGCCGCTTGTGGGTTTGAAGAGACATCTCTTCTGAAGCTCTTCATCGCGACGGTGTTTATCTGCCTGGCGGCAGCTGCTGGGTCACTTGCAAGCGACAAGTTTGGGGTGCAAGTCGGAGTGAGAAATGAATCTTTGCGGGCGGATCTGGTTAGTTTATCGCCAGGTGGATCGCGATAGCTGAGTAATCACTGTGGGAGGGGGTAGTTGATAGTGGCCAGTCAAGGAAATGTGTAATGTACTGTAATGGATATGACTTGGGACGTAGGAGCTGCCCATCTACAGTAGACGTCCAACAACAACTTTGGTCAGGTAAAGATGCCCTACCTAGCTTGATCTCTCCCAAGATATTTCTAAAGAAAACCGGCCTCCTATTCCTGAAGAGCCAGGCTTTTTGGTTGCTCTCTAGATTCTTCCCAGGCGAGAAAACCAAACAAGAATTATCCTCATTGCTATGGTTTTAGGGAGCAAAACTTAGTATAAATTACACATCTCACTTTTGGCTGCTATTTTCCGGGATGGGACATCACCCATCTGCTTGCTCACTTGCGACATCAGTCTTTCGCAACCGTCCCACTTACTTCAGTTTCTCGCACTAGGTACTTCATACATACAATCTGCAATGGTTCTTGCTGTGAGTCCATCGTCTGTAGCCCTGCTTTATTCCTGACACTCATCGTCCTGCCTCCGAGATAGGCCGTCGGGCAGCTCTGCGCAACAGCGAGCATAACCTCCAATCTAGCACAATGCCAGATATTGATTCGCAAAGCTGCTGCGGCAGGTGCCAAGGTAAAATCATTTCAATACCTCCTGTCCTGCTCTTATCACATCCAGTACTCTTGGTTAAAGCAATTGCAGGTCCTTTTCTTGCCCGAGGCATCAGACTATATTGCGTCCTCGGCAGAGGAGTCTCTAGCCCTTGCCCGGTCACCCGACTGCGGTAATTTCATTGCAGCTTTGCAAAAAGCGGCGAAAGGAGAATCTATGCATATAAATGTGGGCATACACGAAGTTGCTTCTGAAGAGAGGCTCAAGAATTCCTTGGTCTGGATTGATGATAAGGGAACTATCACCCAAAATTATCAGAAAGTCCACTTATTCGACGTTGAAATCAAGGATGGCCCAATTCTGAAAGAGAGCAAGTGCGTCAATACACCTTGTTGCTAGATTGCAATACATCATCATCTAACATTGTGAACTTAGAAATGTTGAGCCTGGACAGAAGATCCTTCCACCATTTGACACGCCGGTGGGCCGTGTCGGTCTTGCGATTTGCTTTGATGTAAGTGCCAATACCAGGAGGCCAATTGGGGATCCCTTCCATCAGCCTTGAGATGGCAGTTTAGATTGATCTTGTCCGCTCACCCGTCCTGGAAAATCCAGCTCCGCTTCCCAGAAATAAGCCTCGCATTGCGTCGTCAAAACGCGGAAGTCATCACCTACCCATCCGCATTCACAGTTCCAACAGGCAAAGCCCATTGGGAATCCCTACTTAGGGCCAGAGCTATTGAGACCCAGTCATATGTTATAGCAGCTGCGCAAGGCGGCTTGCATAACGAGAAAAGGCGCAGCTATGGCCATTCGATGATTGTCAGCCCTTGGGGCGAGGTGGTAGCGGAATTGGGTGACGAGTACCCAGAGCCCCAAATTATGACGGCAAATATCGACCTCGACCTTGTGTCGAAGATCCGGAGGGAGATGCCTCTGCTCAGGAGGACTGATATCTACCCTGAGGTCTAGGGCTACACAAGCGCCAAGACGAGGGCACCAACTCAACTAGACCTGAAACTTCAAGACCGTCATATGGTTGCAATTCTCGCACGAAATGAATGTTGCTTATGATGGTCACTATTTTGATTCAGTTCACCTGTATTGATGCGATGGAAAGCAGCTCAGACGGAACATAAAGTAGTACAACAGTCGGCGGACGGATAAAAACAGAAATGGAAGGACATGCGAAAACCCCATCTAATCAAACGATCGGAACATCATATCTGCCATGGCAGGTGGTACAAGCGCCAACCGAAATAATCCTCTTCCGATCTCTCTATGTACAGTGTACAAATTTGGCGCAAGAACCGATCCGTTTATTTCTTGACCTTCTCGGGGTCCTCCAGGATACCCTCAGCCTCAAGTCTCCGACGAGCCTCCTCAAGGGCCCAGGTTTGTATGCTGTAGGAATGCATTAGCATTGACTGGTTTCGCTCATCCCTGACGCAGTACAGGTGTGCCAGATGTTCAGGCAGAGAGGTAGAACACTGGCAAGCTTCAAGCACAGCCGTAAGGGTTGGACTTACGAAGTATCGGGCTTGAAAACATATGCAACACCGGCAACTAGCAGACTGCCAATGAATCCGTAGTACCAGATACCCTCCCAGCCTTCCTTCTCGTATTTCTGGCCGGGCTTGACGCCGAACAGCCAGCCGGTCGGGGGGTCATAGTGATTGCCATGGTCAGCGGCACGCACGCTGCTGCGGGTTGAGAAGGCCTGAGTGTTCTGAGGCTTGCGCAGCAGGCAGCGCGAACGAAGGAGATGCGACACTGGCCGAGCAACCATGTTGAAGACGGGGGGTTTGACGGCGGAGATGATCAGAAGGGGCTGGACGTTCGTGGGATTTGCTGGATCAAGGACAAGGCCGATGGGAGGTCGCCTTGCCAAAGTGGCAGCAACAATCGCAATTGATATGGCACCGTGCGGTGAAATGGAGAGGAGAGGGGTTATTCGGCGGGTTGATGTTGAAGCCGCAAAAGGCCGACGGAGAGCTGACCAGCCATGACCGCTAGTCCACTTTGGGCGATTTTATTCTGGCCGCCTTTTGTTGCCTGGTTTTCCAGGCAAAAATACACGCCTTCCGAATCAGGCAACTACACTCGACGCGCGACGCGTTCTTATCGCATCCTGCCCCAACCAGCTCCGAAAGTTGTAAACAGAGCCCCGTTTTTGGACAACAGCCAAATTCTCATGTATACTGGATGCGGAGGCTGTCGAGTACATACTTTCGTCCCACTGGCATGGTATATTGCCTTCTTTGAGTGCGCATTTCGCGTTTCAATGCTGACATTGCTGATAGAAGGCCGAGAATGCATCTTTACCCGCTTTAAGAGGAAAGCTCTTGGACGAAATCGAATCAGAACCATGGCTTCCAACAACAACAACAACAACAAGTCCTACCCTATCTCCTCGAACTCCCGCACGAAACTAAACGCATTCCGATACCAAGAAGAGACGCTGGTTTCAAATGACGAGCATACGAAGACTGAGACGAAAGCTGTGCATGACAACAAGGAAAATCAAAGTTCTTGGTTGAATGGAGTCGTGGAACCAATGCCAACGTTTGCTGATAAAGCCGATCCTCCACCTCAAGCTGTGCCGTTGAACGAGGATTCAAAGCCCGTTAAGGATTGCCCCCAGACGCCGGGAAACCGTATACCTCTCGCGGACTTGATCAGCAATGCCGAAGATGCCTTTGACCCTGCGCCAGGGCCCGAGCTGACCCCCGTTGATCATGTCATATGGCAACATGTTCCTGCCAGCTCAAATCCTGATGCTTCGTCCCAGACGCCCGCTGGTCGTCGAAGGAAGCGGCGTCTCAGCTCCTCGTCCGCTGGTTCTCCAACCAACGGAAACTCCAAGAAGGCTCAAAAGGAGCCATTTGACTTGCAGTCAATTCAGGCTCTGTTTAAGACACCCCAGCATGATTTGGCGGCGGAACTATGGAATAATTATATGGACAAGAATATGGTCGATGGGACCGAAGACCTTCCCCCACCTCGTCTCGCAAATCTGCTCTCTTCGTCACCCCAAACCCCAGCTTCGGGTAGGACGAGCCGTGATTCATCCGGTCTGAGACGATCAATCAGCTGTGCTGCTGAATGGCCCACATCCCGTGCAAAGCGAAGACGACTCAGCCGTCAGGATCCAGGTTCTGGGCGAGGTATTTTCTCTCGAACAAGGAGCAATGTCTTGGACTCCGGCAAAGGCAAATCGTCCAGAATCAATTTTCTCCTTGAGAAGATTGAGAAGAGCCTCCACCCGGTTCCGCAAGTTGAAATGGGCCCACCGAATTTCTCGCCATTGCGACAACGCATGGATGCACAAAGATGTCGCTCATCATCCCCAACGATAGATCGAAAAGGTCTAGGGGATGCGGAAGCTGCGAGAGAAGCTCTTCTTGGCAAGCCTGCTGGTTGCGCGGGGACCGCCAAAAGTGCAGCCCTTGAAGATTCAGAATCTGAATTTGGAGACGATGATCTCGACCAAGACTTTATGGACTTGGCTGATGCCACAGAGGATCCTTTCCTTGCTCCTGCAGCTGATCGCAACGAGTTCGACTCTTTGGGTTCGTCCGCGTGGTCTAATCTAGCCCAAGAGAAGCTAGAATCCAGTCATTCAAGGTTGCAATCCAAATCAATCTCGAAGCCAACAGCCGTGCAAACTTTTACGAATAATGAAACCATACATGACGACTCTGACGAATTTGAAGACGACTTCGGGGACTTCGACGATGATTTTGATGCTCTTGCGGAATGCGATGCAAAGCCGATTGATCCATCAAAAAAGCCCAGTATGGAGCCCCAGCCTGCACGAAAAGTGGATTCAGTCTCCTTCGACTCGACCTCTCGAGTCTCAGCCCACATACCGGAGGTATCAGCAAATGGCGCTGCTACACTCTCTGATGATGAGTTTGATGATGATTTTGACTTGGATGCCATCGAGCAGACTATGAAGCAGACTGGTGAAAATGCAGCCTACGTTGGTCATTCTTAGCGGGGCACTACCTGAATGTTTGCTAAGACGATGAACATAATAGAATCTCAATTCTCGAAAAGCTATCAAACGTTACCAGGTCGTGGAGACCGCAGAGAGCTCTTATGTCGATACACGAGGACGTACGCAGCCTGAACAGGTACGCAAAAAATTGATCTAGGCTTGGGAGATCGCTGACATATGTGCAGGTGCTATCCGTCAAGGACGAGAAGACTGATGCCCGCAAGGTCATCATCTTGCGCGAGTCGTGGGCTGACACGCCTTGTAGTAAGGATTCGTTCATTCATCTAGTCGGTGACTTCAACGCAGCCGGTCATTGCATTGTGGATAATACAAACAACATGATCATTCTTCATCCTGACCACTTGATCTCCGCTACGGTTGTTGCGGATTCTGTGGAATGTCAGCGTCGTGCTGTCCTCCAGGATCGTGTCAAAGTTATCGGCCAAATTGAACAACCACAAGCATTCGGAATAATTTTTCATGAGGTTTTCCAAGAGGCACTGATGGCCAATCAGTGGGATACGGACTCGATGAGATCCTTGGTGGAAAAGGTTCTTGAAAGCCACGTTGAAGAGCTGTATACAATCAACATGCGTACGTCTCAGGCCGTGGAAACCATAATGGGCAAGATCCCCCAGGTTCAGGCTTGGGCAGACATCTTTCTCCGATCCAATCCAAAGGTATGGGCTCTCATGACGCCGTTTGGATTTGTTTCTGATTTTTCTACCAGGCAAATTCTTTAGTTGAAGATCGCAATGGCGCAAAGCTCAACTTAAGCATCAACAAGTTGCTTGAGGTCGAAGAGCATGTTTGGTCGCCAATGTATGGCCTGAAAGGCAATATTGATGCCACGGTGCAAGTTGCCTGCAGAGACAAAGACGAGCTGAAGAATCTTGTGGTACCACTTGAGCTGAAGACCGGTAAACGGGATACGAACCAGGCGCACAGGGCCCAAACCGCCCTTTATACGCTTTTGCTTTCGGATCGCTATGGTGAGTACTGAGAACCGCATTTCTGCCGAGGTCTGCGGCTGATTCTCAATAGATATCGATGTCAATTTTGGTCTCCTGTACTACCTTGAACTCTCCAAGACCCTAAGCATTCGTGGCATTCGTCACGAGCTTGTTCAAATGATCCAAGTTCGAAATGGCCTCGCAGGGTATATCCGCGAGAGGATGCAACTTCCACCAATGCGCAAGAAGCCACAGATGTGCAATAAGTGCTATGCGAAGACACCGTGTTTGATCTATCACAAGCTCGCAGACGATGGCAATGGTGAGACAAGCGGCCTTGGTGAAGACTTCGAAGCTTTCACCAAGCACCTGAATCAAGGGGACCGCGACTTCTTTCGCAAGTGGGACGAGCTCTTGACGAAGGAGGAAGGGAATCTGATCAGGTTCAAACGTGAGCTCTGGACGTTGTTGAGTGATGAGCGTGAATCGTATGGTCGATGCTTTGGAGATGTCGTGATCGACCCACGCACCGCACACGAGGACGAAAACGGGACGAAAATCAACCGATACAGATACACATTCCACAAGCGGAAAGCATCTCCAGGCTTTTCCTTTGCGGAGTCACAGATTTCAGTCGGTGAGCCTATCGTCGTTTCCGATGAGAAGGGCCATTTTGCACTCGCCAACGGCTATGTAACTCATGTGAGCGCCTCGCACATCACGGTCGCCGTGGATCGCCGGCTACACAATGCTAGAGCAAAATCAGTCGGCTTCGACGCCATCTCGAATCAGTCTTTTAGGGGAATTATGGAAATTGGAAATGGCCAGCTTTCCGAGTTGGAAGACCCCAACGAGCAGATGGTTTATCGGATCGACAAGGACGAGTTCAGCAACGGCATGGCCATTGTTCGAAATAACCTGATTTGCATGATGGACAAAGATCTTTTCCAGTCAAGACACCTACGGCGACTCATCATCGAGTGCCAACCGCCTGTCTTCAAACCAGCATCCTCTGCGTACAAACTTCCCGATCCAGGAAGCCTTAATGTCGACCAAAAGAAAGCCATCGATAAAGTCATGAGTGCGAAGGATTATGCCTTAGTCCTTGGTATGCCTGGCACGGGCAAGACCACTACCATCGCACACATCATTCGGACTCTAGTCGCGCAGGGAAAGAGTGTTCTTCTGACTTCTTACACGCATACCGCTGTGGACAATATTCTGCTGAAGATTCGCGATGATAATATCCGCGTGCTGCGCATTGGCGCAGCCACGAAGGTCCACTCAGAGGTGCAACAATTTGCTGACCTGGCGGCAATTCCGAAGAAAACCATTGAAGAGCTGAAGGACTCGTATGAGAAACCGCAGGTTGTGGCAACAACATGCCTGGGTGTCAACCACAACATTTTCAATCAGCGAATTTTCGACTATTGCATTGTTGATGAGGCCTCGCAGATTACGCTTCCAGTTTGTCTTGGCCCGATTCGCATGGCAAGGACTTTCATTCTCGTTGGTGATCATTACCAACTCCCTCCGCTGGTGCAGAACAAGGCTGCCCAAGAAGGTGGACTTGATGTGAGCTTGTTCAAACTGCTTTCAGACGCACAACCAGATTCTGTTGTCAATCTAGAGCATCAATATCGCATGTGCGAGGATATTATGCTTCTTTCAAACACTCTCATTTACTCTGGTCATCCATTTCCTTTATATGATTAATAAACTTTTCGCTTAATGCTTTTCCACTTACATCATAAATACCTAGATAATTATC